>JAODAL010019528.1:0-71785 GCA_025379985.1 Phyllomedusa bahiana | reverse complement strand
AAATTGGCAAAAGAATTGAGCAACCAAAAATGAAGTAGTATTTGTATTGTAAAAACGCTGTTTCTTTAAATGAATACAACAGGAACAGGCTTAGATAACCCTTGGATATTTAATGTGCTGTGGGCAGATAGCATTAAAAGGTATATGCAGCTGCATTGGACGCACACTGGACTTCAGTTCCAATACCCCACAAAATCAGAATTAGACCGTTAAGAGTAGCCGTCTCGGAGACACGCTGTGACACCACCCAAAAATCGCTGTATAAAAATCAGTTCTTCAGTAACAAGCAGCCGTGGCAGCACCTTCCCTAATCAGTACAGTGAGAGCGGTATGAGCTCCCGGCGTCGCGCCCGGACTTATTTAGTGCGGTGACGTCACAGAATCCCGCCGGTCTCTGATTGGCTTCATCTCTGCACATGTCATGTAGGCTATGCCCTTTTTCCTCCCAGAGTTCTTTGCCCCATTTAACGCCATGTGCTCGCAGCCATTTTATCAATCAAAAGAACACTTCGTTCACGCGAAGTACCCCAAACTTCGACTTCGTTCAGAACCGAAGTTTTCCTGAAATTCAAAACGAATTCCACTTTGTTAGAATCAATTCGCCCATCTCTACTCCCAAGATATCTCTTATGGTGGTGGCGACTTTCAGTTTCTTGAGTAATACTATTATGCATTATTGTTATTAGATCTTTACCAGTATGTAATTGTAAACAAGTATGGTTTACATTAATTTTATGGCACCATAAAAAAATTCCAAACCTTTTCTATTTTTTAAATTTGTGGCATGGTGCCATGTTCTGCGACCATTAACTTTGTGCACTACCACCTACGGACTTGAGTGAGGGTACATTTTTTGTGGGATGAAGTGAACCTTTTATTGATACCTGTTTAGAATACATGTCACTTTTTTTAATCAAATGTATTCCAATTTTAAGGGGAAATGAAATGACTAAAGCAAATTCAATTTTGGCGTTTGGAATTTTTTTTCTTCTACAGTCTTTTGTGCAGGGGCGTTGCTAGGGTCCTAAAACATTCGGGGCACGGGCCCTTTGTTAGCGGCGAGTGTAAGGAATAGTCGCTGTCTGCCATGCATAGAGTGGGCTTAGTGTGTGAGCCCGCTTTATACATCCTTCATGCCATTTAGATGTTCAGGGACATCCATATGCATGAAGGGGTTAATTAAAACCCGCCGCTAGCTTCCAGCAGCAGAGACTCTGCTCTTGACTCCCTTACTGATGGTCTCTCAGACAACATAACCCATCCTCACAGCCCACAGCCTACAGCATTGTCCCCTCATTTTCTTCCCAAATTTGGGGGCACAAAAGTGCCTCTTATAGTCTGAAAAATCCAGTATATTTGGTGATGTAGTTTAACTCCTAAATAACACAGCTGTTTTCCATTTTTTTTCTTCTAATAGCCATATATTTTTTCATTGGTGCTGTTCTGAGGCTCATGGGACTTTTTGGTTGCTTTTTATTCAATTTCTTGCACAGTGGGATGAACAAAAATTTTTTTATTTTTTTATTTTTGTAGCAGTGTTCATGGAGGGGGGGTAAAATATCAGTTTTATAGCACAGGGTTTATAAGCACACAGTGATGCCAAATATGTGTACTTTTTTTAAAAAAAATGGGGAAAAGCTTATATATGTGTTTTTTTGTGTTTGTTTTTTTCACTTTTTACTTGCTTGACCACTTTAATACATCAGACTTATCTCACTGCAGATGGACAAACCTACTCAGCTGTTACGCACAGGAACAGTATATACACAAATGCAACACACAGGTAAATATTGGACATGTGTATATACTGTTCCTGTGTGTATATTACAGTATATATATATGTTTATATACACACTACACCACTATATATATACACACATGTACTTCCCACAGGGATAGTATATACATGTGTAATACTTATCTGGGTGTTACATTTGAGTATATACTGTCCCTGTGTGAAGTACATGTGTCTGTGTATATATATGTATACATATTGTGGTGTAGTGTGTATATAAATATATATACTGCAATATACACACAGGAACAGTATATACATATGTCCAATATTTATCTGTGTATTACATTTGTGTATCTACTGTCCCGTTGTGGATGTATATACTAATATACTGCTCCTCTGTGACAAAGGTCCAGTATATTAGGATAGACATGTGAGGTGGGAGCATAGCGCTCCATCCTGCCTCAGGACATACCTTATGCTGGGTCACTGGGGTCCTAGAAGCTCCTGGGCTGTTTAGGCAGCTCTGGAAGACTTGAGGAAACCAGAAGCTCGTTCTGGTTTCCATAGTGATGGGGCCGACGATCTGCTGAAGTAGCCGTCAGAAGCAGGCAGGGAACCTTGCTGACGGTGCTGTAGCTCCGGGGGAGGGCTGTGCAGGGAGCACATAAGAGGAGGGGATGCTGCTCTCACTGCTCCCTGAGAGTGGTGACGCTCTGGAGGTGGGTGGAGCTTCTCACTGCCGCGAGCAGAGAGAGTTAGGAGACTAATCATTCAGGGCAGAAGGCTTTACATCCGGGGCTTCTGCCCCGAATGATACTGCCTAGCGACGCCCCTGCTTTTGTGTAAGGGATAAATTATATTATATTTTAATAGATACGACTTTTTCAGGCATGGTTGTGCCAATTATGTGTAACTATTTTATGATTTAACAGTGGGCTGATTTGAACTTTTAATATATATATTTTTTTATACTTTAAAACATTGTTTGTTGTTTTTAACTTTGAGTCCCCCTAAGGCACTTCACCAATATGGGGCTCGGCACCGTTTCTCATTGATTTAGATGACATGGGTAAGATGGCTAAGGGATTAAACAGCACAGGATGGCGGCATCACCATCCCATGATGAAACCACCGCTTGTTAGCAGCAGTTAGCCGCTAACACCGGCGGCTATGTAGCAGGAAGACACCCCAAAAGTCTCAGCAAGAATTGTCATGTGCTGACTATTGTCGTATGTAAAATAAAGGCTGACCCACTGACCTACATTTTGATGAATGAAAGTTAGCATATAAAAGTATGAAAAACAGTATTTTGAAAGATTTTAATTGAAAAACGTGAAAATTAAAAAATCAGAACAAAATTGTATTATTAACATAATACATTTTTCATTAGAACAGCAACTCAATGAACTGCATTAATCTCTATAGAGAAGAACAGAAGATCCAAAATGTCAATCATACTGTTAAATGTTTCTCTTTGTACTGTGTCACAATCTTCTCCCTGTGTCAATCTAAATTTGTGGTTAGAATGTTACAACAAGTAAGTAGCTATTACTGTCAATCATACTTAAGAACTGTAACTAGAGATGGGCGAATTGATTCTAACGAAGTGGAATTCGTTTAGAATTTCAGGAAAACTTCGGTTCGGAACGAAGTCGAACTTTGGGGTACTTCGGGTGAACGAAGTGTGCTTTTGATGATAAAATGGCTGCGAGCACATGGCGCTACATGGGGCAAAGCACTCTGGAGGAAGAAGGGCATAGCCTGCATGACATGTGCAGAGATGAAGCCAATCAGAGACCGGCGGGATTCTGTGATGTCACCGCACTATATAAGTCCGGGCGCGACGCCGGGAGCTCACACTCCTCTCACTGTGCTCATCAGGGAAGGTGCTGCCGCGGCTGATAGCTCTTACTGAAGAATTGATTTTTATATAGCGATTTTGTTTGGGGTGTCTCAGCTTGTCTCAGAGCCTGTTCTCTTAATGTTCTATTTCTCATTTTTTGGGGTATTGGATCTGAAATCCAGTGTGCGTCCACTGCAGCTGCATATACAGTCAATTGGGATCTAAGCCAGTTCCTGTTGTATTCCTTTAAAGAAACAGCGTTTTTACAATACAAATACCACTTCATTTTTGGCTGCTCAATTCTATTGCGCAATTTACATCCAGGGGTTAATTAAGCGTTGTTTTGCTGGTGTGCTGACCCCAAGAAACCATCTTTTTCAACGCCAAAATATATACATTTTTCCTGTAGCCTAATTCACAAGCAAAGGTTAATTACAACTGTATCTCTTGTTGTGTGGCGTAGAAAACACGCAATTGTAACACACTACAAAGCTACTATTTTGTGCGGCTCAATTCTATTGCGCAATTTACATCCAGGGGTTAATTAAGCGTTGTTTTGCTGGTGTGCTGACAAAAATAAACCGTCTTTTTCAACGCCAAAATATATACATTTTTCCTGTAGCCTAATTCATGTCTGAAGGTTAGTTAAGCCTGGTTGTGCTTTTACATGTAGTAAAAACACAGTGTTTTTAAACAACACATACAAGTAAATTTTTTCCTGGCCATTTGTGGAGCGCAATTTATATCCAAGGGTTACCCAAGCTTGTTACTGGGTTCATTTGGAGTCAAAAACAGGGTGTATATTTATAATATACAGATATCATCATCAAACAGTGTCTGTACATTTTAGAACAAACAGTATGTCAGACAGAGAGGTGGTAGGCTCTGCACCTGCGAGTGGCAGTGGCACAAACATTCTTGGAACAGGCCCAGGTCGCAGCACAGCAAGGGGACGTCGCAGCAGGGGTCACTCGGTGAGGCCACAACTGCCGCTGTCATCTAGCGGCCGTGTGTTGTTCAGCAACCCAAGGGTTCTTGATTGGTTGACTAGGTCATCCTCTTCCTCCCAGATGACATCTGACAACCCCAGCCAAGAGTCGGTGGGGACCTCAGACACAACCATTAGTTGGCATGGCCCGGGAGCGGGTCAGCGGCCCTCACCTGTCCTCAGCCCGCCTCTGTCCCATCCGGTTCCCTCAGCCAGAGATCTACTATGTGGTCTGGGCTCAGCGCCACTATATAGCGAGGATGAACAATTTGAGGAGGGCAGTCAGCAGCTACTTGGCAGCGAAGAAATGGGGCCAATATCGCCTGCTTCATGCAGTAGGCGGCAAAGTATAGATGTGGAGAGTGGCATGGGAGGTCATGTTGTGAGAGGTCAGCCTCGGCATACCAAGACCGGTGATGAGGACAACAGTGACGATGAAACACAAATAGATGATGATGTAGCCGACCGCACTTGGGAGCCGGGTGAGGCAAGGGCTTCATCATCGTCAGGAGAAGAGGGCGTCAGCTTGTGCGTCAGGCAGCAGCGCAGCCAACAAGTGGGTCGTGTGGCCGTGAGTCAGCAGGATAGCAGCAGTGTGAGGTCGGGAGCCAAGCGGCCACGGGGTAAAAAACCCGCTTCGCAGGTCCAAGAAAGTAGCGGCACAGGGGCTCAGCGAGGCAGCGGCGGCAGTAGTCACTCAGTGCGGAGCGTTGGCGGTAAAATCCGATATTCGGCGGTGTGGCAGTTCTTTGCTAAGACACCGGAGGAGCCGAATATGGGTATATGTAGAATCTGTGGGCAGAAAGTGAAGCGTGGCCAGGGAGCTAACGTTGGCACCACGGCCCTGCGTCAACACATGCAGCGTCACCATCCGGTGGCCTGGGAGAAACGTGGCTCAGATGTGGTGGTCCATCCTGCCGCCGCAGCAACAGCAGCAGCAGCAGCGCCCAGTGGCACGTATGCCATTGCAGCCAGTCAAGGCTCCACCACCTCTGCAGAAGGGAGCTGTTTCTCTTTGACATCATCTCCCGGTCCAGATGCTCCTGCTCCTCGCTACTCATGGCGCCAGCAGTCGTTCAGCGAGGCAAAGAGACAACAGTATGCGTCCAACCATCCTAAGGTGCAGCAGCTGACCGTTGCTCCTGTCCTAGTTGTTGGTATTGCAGGTCCCTCCCTTTCCAAATGGTGGGACTCTGCACCATTCAGAGAACTAAATGGCTTGTTGCCGAGCCCGAGGATGGAGGGTTCCAATCCGCAATTTCTTTTCCAAAAAAAGGCAGTACCAGCACTTCATAAATATGTTGACAGAAGGTGGGGTCAGTCCTTAAGTTATCGGTTTTGTTCCAAGGTTGCACAGCAGCCCGGACGTCTGGAGCTGTAATATTACGGTCAGGGCCCAGTACATGTCCTTTACGTGCCCCACTGGGTGATGTGCTTTCCAGCCCAGGCACACAAACAACTTGGGACAGGAGACGCGCTGTTCTCCTCCACGTTTTCAAACTGTGCACCTGCGCAATGTACGCCTACTCCTCCTAAACCACCACCACAATTAGCCTCCACAAGTATGCCTCTCATCATACCACATGTGGTAGGGCACAGCGGTGTCACGCAGTTCTACACTGGTTGCCTCGGCGAACGAAGTCACACAGGGCCTAGAACTGGCTCCGGTCATGCAGCAAGAAATCGAGTGTGGTGGCTTTTGCCGCGCAACTGCAATCGAAACATGGTGACGGACAATGGGAGGAAATGGTTTGTCCGCGCTGCACCGAGGAGGGTTGGTCAATGCGCCCTGTATGGCGCACGCTGTTCAATCTGGTTGTGAAAAGGTTCCTGAAGTCTTTAATTACACCCGATCTTCTGGAACATTCTGAAAAATGGCCAGGAAACTGTGCATGCACTTTATCCATTGTACAAGCATGGAACACCCTCCTCGAGTTGCAGCAAGCAGAACGGCCTCCCCCAAAACACTTTGTTATGCGTGTTTCCACCCGCTGGAATTCCAGCGCTGCCCCACCATGTTGGACCGGACTGTGATGAACAGAGAAAGGCCAATTAACGTTTTTTGATGATCAGCAGACAGAAGTACATCCCTGGTAACTTGATGTCAGCCAGTGGGGGGGGGGGGCCAGCTCAATGCGTGACACCTGCCGTTTGTTTTGAGGCCATTCGAGGAGCCCGTTATTGTCAGTCACCAGGGACTACGGATGGAATAAGTCATTCGATGCTTAATGTCCCTGGAACAGATGCTGAAAAATCTGTCTGGGCAGGGGACTGGAGACGTGGCGACTACATCTCGTGGCCACATGAGTCCGGTGGGGACTGAAATGGAGGAGGAGGAGGAGGACATTGGAGCAGAAGCATTGTCTGGTGAAATGAGTGGATTTTCTACCCAGGTGACAAGAGAGGAGGAGCAGGAGCAGCTGGAGGAGGTGGATGGAGATGAGGAAGACGAGGCAGATGACCCCAAGCACCGTGGCAGTATACAGTGGAAATGGAGGCAGGGAGCCCCTCGGAGTCACTTGTGCAGATGGCCCGCAGCATGCTTATTTGCCTGGCTAGTGACAGCCGAATAGTCAGCATCCGGCAGAGGGATGACTTCTGGCTCTCCACCCTATTGGACCCTCGCTACCGGTCCAAAATGGGAGCCTTTTTCCCAGCTATTGAGAGGGAAGACAAACTCAAATACTATAGGGAAATCCTCCGTAATCAGTTGGCCGCTGCCTATGTGCGGCATCGTCCCTCCTCTGACAGGTCTGACCGGGGGTTCCTCAGCGCTCACGTACTACTGCCGCGGCTGCTGGGGGACGGGGGGGGGTAGGAGCAGTACCAGCTCCATCAGTAGTAACCTAAGTCTGGAGTCACTGATGAGCAGCTTCCTTCACCCGCCTAGTGAGGAGGGCAGTCGCCAGCAGCAGCAGCAGGACCTGGAGCAGTCCCTGAACCAACAGGTTGTGGCCTACTTGGACAGCACTCTGCCACCTCAGTTAGAAGATCCGCTGGACTACTGGGCAGCCAAACTGGATGTGTGGCCGCAACTTGCCGAGTTTGCAGTGGAGAAGCTGTCCTGCCCGGCCAGTAGTGTGGCATCAGAGCGGGTGTTCAGTGCGGCGGGGGCCATCGTTACCCCAAGGAGAACCCGCTTGTCCACGGGAAATGTGGAACGACTGACCTTTGTCAAGATGAATCAGGCGTGGATCGGCCAGGATTTCCACACACCAATGCCTTAGGCGTCAGTCTGGGTTCAAACTACCTGCCTCAGCCACTATTCTGATGCCGCCACCCGCCTGATGCCACACATCTGCTGACAGTTTCTCCAT
Organism: Phyllomedusa bahiana; assembly: GCA_025379985.1. NCBI lineage: Eukaryota > Metazoa > Chordata > Amphibia > Anura > Hylidae > Phyllomedusa > Phyllomedusa bahiana. The sequence continues at coordinate 63,899 of JAODAL010019528.1, read as the reverse complement.
CTGCCTACCACCATCTTTACCAGGGACTGGTATTGCCCCCACCTCAACACTCTGTCATTGTGCCACTCTATGACCTCATGCTGCTGCTGCTGTTGCTGTTGCCGTGACATCCATACTGTGTCATTGTGCCACTGTCTGACCTCATGCTGCTGCTGTGGCTGTTGCCATGTCCTCCACCCCTGTGTCATTGTGCCACTGCCCTGACCTCATGCTGCTGCCGGCGTGAACTCCGCTCTCAGTCATTGTGCCACTCTGTGGCTTCCCTCCTGTTTTGCCACTCAGAATGTCATTGTGCCCCTCCTGACCTCATGTGCTGCTGTGACTCCTGCCATGTCCTCCCACTGTGTCATTGTGCCACTGCCTGACCTCTGCTGCTGCTGTGGCTGCTGCATGTCCTCCACACTGTGTCATTGTGCCACTCCCTGACCTCATTGCTGCTGCCCCCGTGACCCCACTCTCAGTCATTGTGCCACTCTGTGGCTTCCACCTCTTTTGCCACCTCCACAATGTCATTGTGCCACTCTCTGACCTCATGCTGCTGCTGTGACTCCTGCCATGCCCTCCACCTGTGTTCATTGTGCCACTGCCTGACCCATGCTGCTGCCCCGTGACCTCTGCTCTCAGTCATTGTGCCACTCTGTGGCTTCATCCTGTTTTGCCACATCCAGAATGTCATTGTGCCACTCTCTGACCTCATGCTGCTGCTGTGAATCCTGCCATGTCCTCCACACTGTGTCATTGTCCCACTGCCGGACCTCATGATGATGCCGCCGTGACCTCTGCTCTCATCCATTGTGCACTCTGTGGCTTCCTTCCTGTTTTCCCACCTCCAGAATGTATTGTCCCACTCTCTGACCTCATGCTGCTGCTGTGACTTTGCCATCCCCTTTCCACACTGTGTCATTGTGCCACTGCCTGACCTCATGCTGCTGCCGCCGTGACCCCCTCTCAGTCATTGTGCCATTTGTGGCTTCCCCCTGTTTTGCCACCTCCAGAATGTAATTATCCCCCTTTCTCTGACCTCATGCTGCTGCTGTGACTCCTCCCAATGTCCTCCCATGTGTCATTGTGCCACTCCCGGGAATCTATGCTGCTTGCTGTCGTGACCTCCAAAACTGTGTGATTGTGCCACTCTGTGGCCTAATACTGTTTTGCCGCCTCCAGAATGTCATTGTGCCACTGCTGCCCTCATACTGCTGCCGCCGTGACCTCCACACTGTGTGATTGTGCCACTCTGTGGCCTAATACTGTTTTCCCCGCCTCCAGAATGTCATTGTGCCACTGCCTGATCTCATACTGCTGCCGCCGTGACCCCCCCACTGTGTGATTGTGCCACTCTGTGGCCTAATCCTGTTTTGCCGTCACCTGATTTCCTTTGTGAGACTGCCTGACCTCATACTGCTGCCGCCGTGACCTCCACACTGTGTGATTGTGCCACTCTGTGGCTTAATACTGTTTTGCCGCCTCCAGAATGTCATTGTGCCACTGCCTGATCTAAATGCTGCTGCTGTCGTGACCTCCACACTGTATCATTGTGCCACTCTGTGGCCTAATACTGTTTTGCCGCCTCCAGAATGTCATTGTGCCACTGCCAGACCTCATGCTGCTGTTTCTGCCGCCGTCACCTCCACACTCTGTCACTAATGTTGCCACCTGAGCTCTCAGCTTGTTTTTTTCCAGCTTTCGCTGCCATGACTTTATCAGGCTACATTCCCGCTTCAGTGAAGCGATTCTAAGAGCGGCGGCAGTCATCTGCATGTCATACTAAAACACAACATTGTATGAAGACCAAACCAAGCTCCCTCTGCATGTTTAAGCATGGCACAAAGTTTCTACAGCAACCCCGCAGGCTCTGTGCAAACCTGGAAATAGTTGCTTTTTAACGCGATTCGTGCCGAAGTAATTCGGACCGAATTTATTTTTGTCGGAAAATTTGGCGAAGTGACCGAATCGAATTCGCCCATCTCTAATCACAGCTAATAGTAGAGGTTTCTCTGTGCAGAAATAGAATAATTTCGCTGAGCTGTTTGGCCACAGGCAGAGCGCACGTCCTACTCCTATGAGACATTTAGAGACACTGAGGCTGAACAGGGAAAAGCTGTTTTCTATGTAAAACGAGGTCTTGTGATTTTTCCAGCCAATCGCAACATACAAAATCCAGTCATGATGTCGCACACACATCTCACCCTGCTCTATTCTGTTAAACTGATTTGTGGCCCCCAAAATAACAGGAAGCGCCAAAAAATGGCGCGATCTTAATAGATGAAGCACAGATTTTAGCCTTAATTATCGCATGATCTAAAAATTTCGATCACCATAAAAACCTTGCCGATTTCAACTTTGTCGATAATATTTGCTCAACACTACAGGGACAGGGATAGTCTATGTCCAGTTCAACTAAAATGGTGGTTCAAAGACTCCTTTTTCCGGCACTTTTTAATCTGGGGGTTCATGCAGGTTTGGGGCTCAAGCTGTGGCTCAGGACAGGGATAGTCTATGTCCAGTGAAACTAAAATGGGGGTTAAAAGACTCCTTTTTCCGGCACTTTTTAATCTGGGGGTCATGCAGGTTTGGGGCTCATGCTGTGGCCCAGGACAAGGATAGTCTATGTCCAGTTCAACTAAAATGGTGGTTCAAGACTCCTTTTTCCGGCACTTTTTAATCTGGGGGTCATGCAGGTTTGGGGCTCATGCTGTGGCCTAGGACAGGGATAGTCTATGTCCAGTTCAACTAAAATGATGGTTCAAAGACTCCTTTTTCCGGCACTTTTTAAATCTGGGGGTCATGCTGGTTTGGGGCTCATGCTGTGGCCCAGGACAGGTATAGTCAATGTCCAGTTCAACTAAAATGGTGGTTCAAAGACTCCTTTTTCCGGCAATTTTTAATCTGGGTTCATGCAGGTTTGGGGCTCATGCTGCGTTCCAGGACAGGGAAATTCAATGTCCAGTTAAAGTAAAATGATGGTTCAAATGATACTGCCTTCTGGCACTTTTTAATTTGTAGGTCATGCAGGTTTTAGGGTCATTCTGTGGTACAAGAAAGGGATAGTGAATGGTCTGTGACTTTTTTTTTCTGTGGCTTTCAAAACCTAAGTGTGTTGTCTAAGATGTAGCACGTATCCATTTGACTGTTATGGATGTTAATTCCAGCTTCTCCAGCCCTGTTTGGGTGTAAGAATGAAGGTGTTGTTCCTCTCCCATAGACTTTAATGGTCATTGGCGATAATCTATTATCGACTTTCAGAAATCGTCTTGATAAACGACCCGATGACAATAGTTGACGTAATCGCTCATCACTAATGTTGAGTGATGAGCGATGTAGGGACATATTAGAGAACTGGGTGGCAGAATGTGTCTACCTGGCTGAGTAGACTGTTTGGGGTTTGTGCTGTGCTCACGTTGTAATCTTAATAAAACTATGGAATAGTTTTTATAATTTACAATTATTGCACTGACATGATGGTAGATTAAGTATATGTCCATGACACCTATACTGGTAGTATACAGGTACTTTTAGGATGGTTTCATACACAACTTATCCAAGAATCCCGCAATCTTCTTGCATAAGGTAATAACTTGTAATCGTATTGTCCCTATTAACCTTATTAAACTATTTATCTAATCTATTAAAAAATGTGATATCCACAGAGTAGGACATCAGACACTGACTGACTTGGTATAAACTAATTTGTTCTTAATAATGGCTATGGCCATGACTAGGAATGAGTTTGATATATGCCAGCCAGTCTCTGATGTTCTTCTCTGTGGTTGCCACATATTGTATTGGATTAAATAAAATCAAGTTTTAATTTTATGCAAGAGGATTGCTGGATTCTTGTAGAAGTTATCTATTGTGACAACACTCATAGTGTTCTCCACACAACCTCAGTCATATGGAGTAGTAAGCTGGCTTTCATTTCTATCGACTGGTTCCACCACTGCATTTAACAGTTTTCTAGTGCTTTAGGGGTCGTTTCTCTTTTTAACAAAAGTTTTGCTAATTTTTTTCAAGTTTTTCTCCAACTCTTCTTCCACTTTTCCATTTCTGAAATAAACTTGAAAATGCCTTAATAAATGCATGTACAAAAATCAACAATATAAGAAAATGTAATTAAAACTGAATTAAATACCATAAAAAAAAAACATTTCAAACTTCTGGTGTTTTTTATGTGTTCTTAAAGGCAGAAAATAACCTTGTGTGAAGGAGGCCTTAAAGGGGTTTTCTCACTACAAAATATCATATCTGTAATGATGGGGACTGTAAAAATAAGCACTTTTGCAATTGGTTTGTATAACCTAAATTATTTAGTATAGCAGCTATTTGCTAATCTCTGTGTTCCACACCTAAAACTGTAGCCTGGGGTCGGGTCACACCCCCTCTGCTGTGATTCGCTGCCTTATATTCACTTCAACCCTCTGTATGTGACACGCCCCCTGTGCTGTGATTGGCTGTTCTCCTCTCTTTCTGCTCACACCCTTCTAAACTGTGTGGTTGCCTGAGCTATGCTAGATGCTGGCAGTCTATATCTGTGTTCTCATTGTCTCTTATTCCGCTGTGTAAAAAGGCTTCAGGAGCTTCTCTCTGCTCCTCTCACAGTGACAGCTCTATGTGAAGGATCTGGGCAATTACTCTTTAGCTGCCAGATATAACACACCCATAAAACGCAGCATGATACACTGTTTGCAGTTTGCATTTCTCACATTTATTTTATCATTTCAGGCTGTATGTATAACTGCTTACACCTATGCAGGTGTTCTAGTTACAAGGATTGGATCCTGGAAGGGAGGTGATAGCTCTCCAGGCATGATAACTGACAGTTACAGGATGTCTCCAGAGCTGTGACATCCTCTCCCTTTCCCTGAATGATGATGACGGCTCAGGAGGGAGCAGGGAGGGGGTATGATTATTTCACCACTGTTCAGTGAGGCAAGCAATGTCTAATTGAAGGAGAGACCCATCTATTGGGAGGAGAGACCTGCCTCTGGATTTGAAACTGTAGGTCAGAGAGAAAGCACAAGATGCCTGCGAAAACTTGTACTGAGAAAACCCAGACCACTTTAGAAAGGGACTGTACATGTTCAGTTTGAGACCAGACAGCCAGAGTTTATTTTGTGTATCTGTTTATGTTCATGTGACTGAATAAAGCTGGCTGAGGTCTGATTTTGAGGCCTGATGTCGGAGTGCCATATGCCAATGTGCCAAAAATATTCTACCAAAGGTGATCTGTGAGCTAAAAGACCCCCAGGACGGTCCAGAATGGTGTCAAAGCAGTAAGTGAGGCATTACCAATGATAAAGGATGCAATGGGCATTATTGGCACAACCTGGGCAACTTTGGCACAAGCATTAGCACTGGAATGGGTGCATGTGAAGATGCATGTGAAGTTGTGCTGCAGTGAAAGTTAAAGGGCCAGCAGCCTGAATGTGAGCTCTGAGAATGAATGGTGTCTCTAAGAAGACTGAGGCACAACCACATACAGACTGTGTTGTGAAAGAGACTGTTGCTGTATGACATTTTTCTTTTTAGCATTGAAGAGTTGGCTAAATACTTTGTAGAGGCGACTGCCCAGCAGCAGGAGATAAATGAGCTGTGGGCCTAGCAAATAGCTAAGCAGCGTGAAGATAATGAATTTTCAGAAATTCGATGCGAAGTTCGAGTCGAACTAGAACTGAACTTTAAACCACATTAAAGTCAATTTTAAAACTGATACAGGTGAGGAGAAGCTGGAATTATCATCCATAACAGAAAACTGGATACATGGAACAACTTAGTGAAGAAAATTTGGCTCTAACAGTCACTGAAAAAAATTCACTGGCTAAAATAATTCATTCATTTCAATGGCTAACTGAAAAGATGAGGACAGCATAGCTATAGGAGGTACAATGCTAGCAGCTGCTATGGGGCCCCTTTGACACATAAGACGACACCGGTATTGGAAATGGCACATGGTAACTGGCAGGAGCACCCTATGACTTTTTGCATCATGGCCCAAGAACAGATGATATATGTGGTGGCAGAAAGAATATCCCAACGGGGAACATGGAGGTTCAGCTGGCAGGGCCGTAGTTATAGGGGATGCAGTGGTAGCCAGGGCTGCCATCCGTCATCTCTTGTTTTAGGGCCACATTCAGCTAAATCAACTGGGGTCCCCTCCCATTGCTAGTTCCTTTTTTTTTACTTATGCGTGGGCCTCTTTTTGATTAGGGCTCCTAACAGGAGTACTGTCCTATTGGCACCCGTGCCAGTTACCATGTGCCATTTCCAATGCCGGTGTTTTCTTATGTGTCAAAGGGGCTTTTGGGACACCTCAGAATGCAGGGCCCTGTAGAGACTGCTATAGCCAGGGGTGCCAATAGGGCAGTACTCCTGTCAGGGGCCCTATTCAAAAAGGGACCCAAAAATATGTTAAGAAATAGGAGCTAGTAATGGGAGGGGTCCCCATTTGATTTGGCTGTATGGGGCTAGAAACACTTAATAGGCGATTTATGGCAGAGTGACTGATGACTGATGTTAATAGATGACTGATGGTATGTGTATTTCATATTGTCAAGAAGACGTGCTACAGTTTACTAGTCAGTGGCATCGGCAACCGGGACAACAAAATGGTCAGAGATCCACACTTGATTCATTTTGATAAATGTCAAATGATCCACATTCTCAGGGGAATGACGGATACGTTTGTCAGTTACCACCCTGCCAGCTGTGCTGAATGTGCTTTCCGAGATAACGCTGGCTACTGGGCAGGATAAAACTTCTATGGCGTGTCGAGCAAGCTCAGACCATTTATCCAGCTTGGACACCCAGAAGTAGAATGGGTCCAGATCAAGTCCAAAAACATCAGTGTTGAGCCGCAGGTAGTCATGGTCCATGGTCTTAAGGTGGTCTCTGTGAGTCTGAATGCTCGCCTGCCTTGCAGGCATTGGTGAGGTGGTAAAGAACAAGTGAAAAATGTCACCCAGTACACTTCTGCCACACTGCCTGCTGCGGCTAACTGCCATTCTACTGCTGCTGCATTGCTGATGTTGTTCCACCGTGACATTAGAATATGAAGAAGACACATCAGATGTCTCGAGTTTGTCAATGAGCACTGTCTCCAATTTCTGCATTCTACTGTAAATTTTTGTGGGTGGAATGAAATTGCTGACTTTTGATTTGTAACGTGGATCAAGGAGGGTGGCCACCCAGTAATCGCTGTACATTTGGATTGCCTTGATGCGTGGATCATGTTGCAGGTAATGTAGCATCCAAGCACTCCTCCTCTTGTAATTTTTGCCAACCTCTTACCACTGCTGGGTAATAAGTTCCGGTGGTGTCCACTCCCACCTCCTCATCCTCCTCCACTTCCTCATCCTGACTGTCACCAGAGCCCTGGATAGCCTCATGCACTGTACTCTGTGAGCTGAACTGCCATACTGCACCTGCCCTGGATCTCAAACCACCTCCTAAAGAAGACTAGTAAAATTGGGAAGCAGTCGGGCCTTCTAAATCCTCTGGCGAGTAAGGCTCTGTGTCCGCCTCCACCTCCATCACTGCTGGGACCTGCTGCCGCAGAGGGTCTAACGCTTGTTCCAGAAAAATATGAACACAATGGTCATGCTGACAATGCCATCATCCTGACTGACCATTTTGCTGGTGTCTTCAAAAATGTCAAGGATGGTGCAGAGATCCTTCACCTGCCTCTAATCTCTTTGACTCAATACCCGAGGTCCGTACCACTGCTCGTCAGGCCATGCAACACTTCATACTGCATAATGGCATTACACTGCTGCCACAATCGCTGGAGCATGTGGCGGGTGGAATTCCAGTGTGTTGCCACATCAACAAAGAGACGGTTGACGGGGAGGCCCAGATGACGCTGCCACGCTGCCAGTTGCACCAAAACAGAGTGAAAACGGTGGAAGTGTGAGCTAAGACCTCGAGCCTTCCTCAGCAGACAGTCAAGATCCGGGTAGCGCTTGAGAAATTTCTGCACAACCAGGCTCATGATGTGTGCCAAGCAAGGGATGTGCGTAAGTCTACTGACGCTAAGGGCAGCAAGGAGATTTCTCCCGTTGTCGCACACCACCTTGCCTGGCACCAGGTTCTTAGCACCCAGCCACTGGTTGATCTGAGTGTGCAGAGCTGTTCACAGCTCTTGCCCTCTGTCTTGATGGTCTCCAAGAGAGATTAATTTCAGAATGGCCTGGTTTCTCATGGCATATAATGCTACCCGTAGAGGTTGGGGATCTGGACTCTGCACCATCCCAGCAGTGTGGAAGAGTATTTGCCGAGACCCACCATTGTCCCCAGAGGCACTTTCAACCACCAAAATCAGTGAGCAGTCAGTGAGATGTAAAGCCCTTTACCAGTCCTTACTAGTCCATGTGTCTGTAGTGAGATGGTGGACACAGATGCAGCCAACGCGCTGGAGATCTTTTCTGCAACGTGGCTGGCCAGGACAGGGATAGCTTATCTGGCAAAGAAATTCCTGCTCGGAAACTGACATTGGGGGCATGCCAGGACCATGACGTGGTGGAACCCATCTATGGCAACATTTCCAAGGCCAACAGCCCGGCACTGCTGACATTCAGGCTTTTGGCTTTGGAATGGTTGGGGTGAAAGTGTTTCTTTTGCTCCCACACCTGGTACACAGAAGGCTAGCTGCTGGACTGGCCGCTGTATGGTATGCAAGTCAGACTGGTGGAAGGGGAAGGTGTAGACTGTGTTGCTGGTGGTGGGAACCGGCCGACAGTGTCTGGGACTGGGGATGGTACTTGTTCATGCTGCTCCGGCACATCGGCATCAGAGGACCGCTTGGGCTTGGACGTGGTGGCGTAGGAGGAGGAGGCATAAGAGGTCACAATGGTTGCAAGCCCAGGACCTGGGTGGCCTTTTTTATCCAAGAGACTCTTTCACAGTAACTTATGCTTTACATGCATGTGCCTGTTCATGCTTGTGGTGCTTAAACTTTTTAGATTATTTTCTCGACTGATGCATTTAAAGCAGATCTGGCATGTGACGTCACTTGGCAAATCTGAGGCTTGATTGAAAAAGGCCCAGGCTTCACAGGTCCTGAACCTCTTCGATGGTGAAAATTTATTAGTGGTGTTCCCGCTGCCACCACTGACCATGGCTTGAGGAGAAATATCAGCGGACTTGTGTGACCACCCTCTCCCTTTCTCAGGTTAGACCCGCACTGACACTACCCTTTCATTCACCTCCTACTCCACTGATGATGCACTCTCCAGCTTCTGCTGAAAAGACCATGTTGTATCTGCAATGTCATCATCATCACAGGTGACTTCCTCTTCCTGACAGTCTACATCCTCAAGCTGCGGGCTAGAATCCACAGGCACAGCGAGGCACCTTTGATCGTTTGATATGTCTGCCAACGGACCACCTTCCTTCTCCTCCTCAGAGGGAATCAGCACTTAGGCGTCACAGCAGACAAAATCATCCTCTTTGGCCTCTTGATCTTTTGAAATGCCTTCTGACCCCAGCCACATTGTGTCATTAAAGAGGTCTTCAGAATACGGGTTATCTACAGTGGTCTGTATGTTGGGTGACATTTGGCCCGTTTTTGCTTCAGGGTGGACTGATGATGATGTTGATGATGATGACATTTGTGGCTGTGATTGAGAGGAAGAGGAGATAAAACCGCTGGATGCAGGGTGTGTTAACCACTGAAGAACAGATTGCCGATGCTCTTCAGAAATGAGACGCACAGGGAACCGACCAAGCGATGACAGGCCTGACAGTCCTGTGACTGATGATGTGCTCGCTTGTGTGTTGTCCGGAGAACTGGAAGACTGCCTTGTCTCGTACTTCTAGCTCCATGCCCAACGCCCCTCCTTGCTCACTTAGCACCTCTAGTTCGCTCCATGTTCAAAAAGATAAATATTAAATAGGTAAAGATTTGTTCATGGTCTATTTTTGAAGAACTCTACTCCAAGCACTGCGACACAAAAGTCTTCTTGAATCTCAAACATTTTCTACTATTACAAATAGATTTCTTTCAATGGAATATCTGTTAATGCTGTCTTATGGAAGAACCCTGGCAGCAACACTGCAACACTTGCAATTCTTTCTATGGCAAATTTGCTGATGGTGTCTTCTGCAGTAGCTGGATCCCCAAAACAGGAAAAATGAACTTTTGGGCTCTCTGAAAAAGATGGTAAAAATATAGCCAGCTATACAGAACTATACACTATACAAAAGCTATACAAAACTCCCTAACTAATGATGTGTATGATTCCCTAAGCTAGCTGTCACCCCCCCTCCCTCCAACTAATCTAACTAGCAACTCTTCCTGTGTAAATTCGCTAGAAAATGGTGTTTCTGCCTGCTGGCAAACAAGCACACAGAGGTAGCAGTGTGTTCAGTACAGAGAGTAAAGTTGAAATGGCGTTCAACAGGAAATAGAGTGACATACACATAAGACGGTCATGTGATTTTAGCAGCCAATGAGATCCCTACACACTCTGTGGTGATGTTTTTTTATACTCCTCTGTGCTGTGCACTGATAGGCTGGCCACCAAAACTGAAGGAAGCAGCTGAAAGTAAACATGGAGCATTGAGCACATGTGTCGAATGCAAATTTTTATCGAAATTACAGTAAAAAGCTCGGTTCGGCTCAGGCTCTAAAAACCCCAGAAGTTCAACTCAAACCTAAGTTTTCTCGAAGCGTTTGCTCAACACTCCAAGACAATTTACGCGAGAATAACTTTTTGACATTTTTACCTATCCATGTGTTCTCGTGAAACATTGTACTTTAAGTTAGTAAGACATTTTGGTCCATAAAATCCTTGTTTATTTGTGAAAAATGTCAAAATATCCTGAAAATTTCAAAAATTAGCCATTTTCAAACTTCAAAAATCTCTGTGTATGAGACAGATAGTTATACCACTCAAAATAGGTTATAACTAGCATCTATCATATGTCAACTGTACGTTGGCATTATTTTTAAATCCCTTCTTTAACTACATTAGGGGGCTTTATTAGTAATTTTTCACATTTTCAAGAAAATTTACAACATAGACTTTGACTCCATCTAAGAAACTACACACCTTAAAGTATTTAAAGCAGTGTTTATGAAGTTTATTAACCCATTAGGTATTTCACAGAAATTAAAGTAAAGTGGAAGTGAAATTTCACTTTTTTGCAGGTTTAAAATTTGTATCACACATGTCTTTTTAAATAGTGCATGTAAACTTCTGGAGAGAGATAGATAGATAGATAGATAGATAGATAGATAGATAGATAGATAGATAGATAGATAGATAGATAGATAGATAGATAGATAAGTTGTTTTCCTGAGGTATTCTTGTTACTATTTTTGCATCTAATAAGCTTTGTGATCCTGATTTCTTTAGTTTTTTAATTTATGATCTAGATTAAAAGTTAAATTGTAAGTTAGAATCCTATCCAGAGTTATTGCCTGTTGTTGGCAGTGAGACGTAGAAAACCCTAGTCTATTATCCCATTTTTCTGTGATTCTTATTCTCAGCTATGCACAAACACAAAAGTCCTTCTTAGGAGTAAAATGTAGCACTCACCAGACCTTGGGTCTTTATTTTCAAATACTCTTTCCTTCGGATATACACTGATGATATGCGCCCGGTTCCCTGGCCTCCGACTTCAGGCCTCCACATGGATAAATGAACAGGAATGAATCTTCGGGTCCAGCGCCATACAGTGAAAATAATCCAAAATGTATTGAAGTGCTTTAAGATCCATACAATGGAAGGTAAAAAAACAAGTTAAAATCAACTGACGCGTTTCGGGTGCAGGAGCGCACCCTTGTTCATGGTAATGCATAATCCCTTCATTGCTCTGCTTTTATAGGGAAATAAGGCGGTTCTAAATGCATTACGTCACATCCCTTTTAGACATACATTTTAAATACACACATAAAGACATGCATATTCGTACTAGTACTGTTGTAAACATAGCGATATGTAAATATATTATACTACACTTAGGCATATTATATGTACAGATATCCTTAATAGATATACACTAGATCATTTCTAAAGTTTAGACCAGCTGGGGTGCGTGTATCTAACTATTCTCAGCTAGGTCTGCAAGAAATCCAGAAAAAGATGTGCTCACACTATCCTCTGGCCCCTTAGCTCCAGAAGCAACAAAGTGGCTGGATTCAGAGTGGTGCACTACTGGGTCATTACATTGTCTAGCATTAAGCAAAGCACACATCAATCTCAGGTTTATGACAGTGGACAAATGCTGTGGTTGTACCTGTGTAGGAATAGCACAAATATTGTGAAGTGCACAAACTGTAACAGGATAAATCAATGATGTGTTTCTAACCCAGGGCCTACAATAGGGAACATGTACCAAGAATGTCCAGAAGGAGGATAGGGAGTTAGGTATATGCCTTTTTCCTTTCAGTAAAAAGATGTTGTATTCCTTGTGAAATGCAATGTCCCAGAAAAACCACCGTAATTCAACAGAACTGTATTTTTTTTTCTGAGGCCTTACACCCCTTTTCATGTAGGAATTTAAGAAACTGAACAGTGATGGACACAAGATGGACAGTGATGGACAGCAGAGAAGAATTTCATCAATATATTGCAGTAGCCCTATATCTGAGGATGGCAAGGGCCATTCTACCAGAACTTGTGACATTACTGCTGGAAACATACTGAGTTCTGTGCACCTTGGAGCAATACTATCCAAGAATACTGTCTTCCTTTGTGTGTAAAGACAAAAAGATACCAGCAGTCTTTATGTAGGGGCATGGACCAGAATGCATTTGCTAGGTCATTAATAGTAAAATTTGTAGGCGGATTTGGGATCTGCACCAGCAGCATGTGTGGTTTTGGTACAATTGGCATATTTAAGACAGTAACTGCATTTACTGCTCGAAGGTCATGGACTATCCGGTATTGTGCTGGATGATCCTTTTCTACCTTTTCTTTCACAGGGAATAGGGGCATGTTACATGTGAAAACAGTTTCAACAATCACTCTCTTATCTCGGAGTTCAGTAACGTTATTTCCTCTCTCTTTTTTACACTAGTTACAATATTATCATAAAAAAATCTCTTTTTATTACGTAGAACAAGAACTTATCTATATGGTGTATGTTTATTTAAATCTTCCATTAAAATCTATTTTTGCTTCAATTATTCACAGTCAGAAACCACTTTACTAAAGCATTGCATATACCTTACTTAATTATATAAACATATTCTACTTTGTAGAATGAAAGATATAGTAGCTTTCAGGTAATATATGTGTACTGCTCATTGTTCAGTCATAATTTTACTACTGCAGTATTGTAAATCAATTAAAATGTTTTAGCGAAGTAAATGAATGTATGATTAAAATGACAATCTAAGCAAGATATATCACTAGCCTTACTCCATGTGATGATCTTGGTTTGAATTGATGCTGTTAAATCTGATTACCATGAGAAATGCGGTCATAGATCTAGGTCACCTTGTATTCATCTCTAAAGGCAAGAAGCAGTAGAAACCCTAGAGCTTGACAGTTGACACGTTTTGGTTAGAGACTTTTATTTAATAACTCGTACTAAAAATATATATAAACAATGTATTTTGATACTATATTTTCTAAAATTAACAGCTATATTGCTTCTTGTGGACAACTTCTTATTTTCATTTTTCCTTTAACACGTTTCAAATTTTTTGATCCAAGTGGATGTTTGAATAGTTGTTTTTTTTTGCAAGTTCTATTTTTTTTTAATACAATTGTATTTGATTATTAAGGGGGATGTGGAAAAAAAACAGCAATTTTGAGGAAATTTTTGAATTTTATTTTTGTGACATTCATTGTGTATTATAAATGACATTTTCATATTAAAAACACTTTTGTCCATACTTATTTATTGCTGCGTTGCAAACTTTAGTTATTTATTGTATTAATCTATAAAGCACTATTAAATTAGACAGCTCTGAACAGAGATTGTAATTATTCACATTAGTCCCTGTCCCCATTTGGTCTCACAATCTAAATTCAAGATTATATTTCTATTAGTGGAGCCATGTGAGCTTTCTTTCTGAGTGGTAAGCTGTGGCTTTAATAGTACTATTTGGGTATATGCAACATTAACTTTCTTATTTTTTTTCTAGGCAGAATGAGCAACATATAGCAATGTTTGTTGCAGATAATACAGCATATTAACTTTACAGTGGATGTCATTACAGACACGGAGATATCAATTATGTGTTGGTTTTTCATTCTTAATTTTTTTTACATAATAAAGGTGTTTTTTTATGCCTTTATATTCTTTTAACCCCTTAACGACCTTGGGCGTATCAGTACGTCCAGGGCGCTAAGGCTTGCAGGGGGATGCTTGCGACCCCGCACAGGCAAGTTAGCGCAAATCGCGCTAACACCGGCATATACAGCGCGCGGTGGCTCCACCCGCTGGTGCTGTTTTACCCATCACGCCGCGGCAAAATGCGCGATTGATTATGCCGATCGGTGCGCGTTTTCATTCTCACCGATCGGTGCGGTGATCGGCATCAGCACAGCTATGCTGCGCCGATCCGATGACCGGGCATTGTGGTGGGGAGCCTTGTGAAGGCTCCCATCACTTACCCTGGCCGGTTTGCCCCACTTCCGTCCGCAGACAGTAAGTGGGGAAACCGCCATCTTTGTACACCCTAATGCATTGCCTATGCAATGCATTAGGTTGTATTAACAATCACGCCACCTAGTGGTCAAGTACCACATGTGGCCTCAATGTTACAGTAAAAAAAAAAATAAATAAAGTTTTAAAGTACAAAAAAAAAAGTATTAAAATTCAAATCACCCCCCTTTCCCCATTTTACAAATAAAATCATTAAAATAATAAAAAAGTTACACATATTTGGTATCGCCGCCTCCAAAAAAGTCTGATGTATAAAAATAAAACATCATTTATCCCGTACGCTGAACACCGTAGAAGAAAAAAAAAATCCAAACGGCAAAATTGCGTTTTTTGGTCATTTTACGTCACTCAAAAAATTGAATAAAAATGATCAAAAAAGTCACATGCATTCCAAACTGCTAGCGATAAAAAGTACACTTCAGCCCGCAAAAAAATGCCCCCTCACTGACGTCTGTAGGTGTTAGTACAAAAAAGTTATTGGTCGCACAAAATTGCGCCGTGACACAAATTTCAAAAATAGAAAATATTTGGAATTTTTTTTACGGTACCAAAACATAACGGAAACCCTACATGTTTGGTATTTCCGGATGCATAACAACCTGTAGAATACTGATAACACATTATATTTACCGAAGATTGAACGCCGTAAAAGCAAAACCCCCGCAAACATGGCAAAAATACAATTTTTTTCACAATTTGTCCCACTTGGAATTTTTTTGCGGTTTCCCAGTATATTCTATAGTATAGTGAATAACACCATTAGAATGTACATCTTGTCCCGCAAAATAAAAGCCCTCATGTGTCTATGTAGGTGGAAAAATAAAGAAGTTATGGCTTTCAGAAGGCGAGGAGGGAAAAAACGAACGTGTCTCTTAAAAAAAAAAAACACGCCTGGTCCTTAAGGGGTTAAATTATATCACACTTTTTTACATTCTTTTTAGTCCTACTAAGGGACTTAAAGTTGTGATTTCTCTATAGCTTGTATGGAGTTTATTGCACCTGTCAGCATAATGCTAATATGCTCCTTATTGGGCCCTGTGTCCAGCAGATCAGTGGACTTTTATTAGGCCCCTGGCTATCATGACAAGCCATATACCGATAGATATCCACCCTGCAGATGGTAAAATTGCACTTTTTTTGCATCCTCTAAATGGGTTTTACCACAAAGTAAAATTGATGTGGGAAGCTTGCAAATTAAATAATAAACATTTTCACCATTCATCATTATTAAAAATTCTGTACTATTTTTGTTTTAGTTGCTACATAAGAGATCCATAGTGTACAGCTTGTCTCTAGGGGCATGACCTGTGATGAGAGCTGCTCAGTCCTGGCCGCACATGCTCAGACATTACCTCTCCTATTAGGCAGCTACTGTCAGTTTCTTCCCTGTCTATTTATCACAGTTGAGCGAGTGTTCATCCCCACGTGCTATCATTCTATTCTTGTTTTCTGTACTCCTTAGTAATTAGTTAAACAGTGCAAATAAATAGAAAGAAAAAATAAACCTCTATTAGGCATGTGAGACGTACATTGATACAAAAAAAAAATCCTTCCTACAGGGATTTGATTCTAGGACCATTAAAATGAAAGGAAGAAGTGATAACTGCTTAACTACATTGTAGATTTCACAGCTCTTTATATTAACAGATCTTTGTTTGGCTAGAGTGAGCACACTGTGTGGAAAAGCATGGTGATTACAAGCCTGCTTGGTCACATAATATGTAGTTCAAACAAATCACACACTTCTCTTTTTAAACACACTGAAAGCTGAAGCAGGACAAACCAGACATAAAATGAATTTGTGGTAAAACCTCTTTAAGTCTAAAGGCAGTTTACATTCAGCATTTGTATTAGCAGTATTTTGTGATGCACTTGTTATGGAATGTGTTAGGTGAAATGTCTATTTCATCCACAAGATGACTCCTGTATCTAGATTGCACCCTGTTTGCGTTAAGGGTTAATACACGTGCTTGGTAAAAAGATGGCGCTGAGTCTCGGAACTACACACATTCCAACAGAAGACTACAAGCGTGGAAGACACAGTGCCTGAGAAGGGTGAGCAAATAGAAATAGTTTATATATGCCACATGACATCTATGTAATGCTTCACTCACGGCACATAAAAGATGCCTATATAACTCGCTGTTGTTAAAAAATACAGGAAATGCTTCCAGACCGTCGACCGGGTAGTGTGTGTTTTCCTCCGTGCAGCACGTGCAATAATATAAATCTCCAGAGAAACATCTTGGATCCCCCCACACATGGACGTAGGAACCCCCTTTGCGGTTCCGTCTAAATCCCACTCACTGAGCATACATTCATAATGTACTGTGAACACAGCCTTACACAGTTTTGTTTTGGATGAGCATTGTTGGTGGTGTTTTACATACCTGCATACTCTATGTTTCGTATTCTTTGTGCTCTATGCGTATTTAGCTTCTTCTATATATTGTATGCTACAATGATATTCAAATCAAGAATATGTCAAACATAGCAGTTAGGAAATAATTTTATTTTTACCATTTCCTCAATGATATTAGAATCTCCATTTTCCACAATTAGAGATTTTTGGCAACAAAGGAATTTGGGAACATTTAATCATGCAATATAATTGAGTTAATGTGGCTTTTTTAAATCTGCTTGGGTCTACTATGGTGTTATTATTTCTAGTCCTGTGAAAAGGTACAGAGCACAGCAGCATAAAGACTGAAAAGATAGTAGTGTGAAAACTGAAGCAAGTTTTGAAAAAAGAAGGGAAGCTACTGAGACTTCACAACTAGTGTCATTGCTTTACATTTATCTATTGGCACCATATTAGTTTATGTAATGGAAAGGCTATAATAAATCTACTCTAATCTAATCTTTAGGAATCCTACTGTCTAAATCAGTTATCAGCTGATTTCAGCAGAGAGCAGAGTGATCAGCTAATAATACCCGAAGTTCTGTGTGACCACACATTTTTCAATTCAAAATAAGTTTCCTTATTTAGTGACTGTTCTCTAGATCATACAGTTGGAACATCAGTCAGGGGGCCCTGCTGTATGGTAACCATATACCCGAAAAGGGCTTATAGAAAGGGTTAGCCCAGATGGGTTCACTCTTTAGAAAGAAATAAAAAACACCATATTAGAACACTAGGGGCCACATGTATGAAAACTATCTAGAATAAAATTCACTTTGTTGCCCATAGCAACCAATCAGAGTGCCCCTTTCATTTTCCAGAGCACTATATGAAATTAAAGGGGCACTCTGATTGGTTGCTATGGGCAAAAAAGTGAGTTTTAGACCTAGACAGTTTTCATACATGTGGCCCTAGATTTTATGTCCTTGTTGACTATTTTACTGGCAACATTTTAACAAAAATTGAGCTTTCAATTATGTTTAAACACTTCAATCAGTTTCCTCAGGACATTAATTTAAATTATGCCATTAACTTTCAAGTATTAATCTGCAGTTCCAGACCTCAGCTTCATTGTCTTTATTAGCTCTTTGTTCTCAATATTTTACAGGTGCTGGAGAAAACATTACTCATATTTTATATAGA
The DNA here is from genome assembly GCA_025379985.1 of Phyllomedusa bahiana. Classification (NCBI taxonomy): domain Eukaryota; kingdom Metazoa; phylum Chordata; class Amphibia; order Anura; family Hylidae; genus Phyllomedusa; species Phyllomedusa bahiana. The sequence continues at coordinate 45,739 of JAODAL010019528.1, read as the reverse complement.
AGAGTGTAAAACTTAAACAGTCAAAATGATTGGTGATAATTATTATCGGACACAGGATTTACTCAAACCACCACAGTGGTCGCGTGTTAGACATTTCAATATTTAATTGTTGCGTAAACAAAAAGAATATGCTACCTTTGCACCTCTTATAGCTATGTCCCTGGTCGTGGCTTACCTGAGATGGACAAATTGGTGTTCTGGAACTATGTCTATTTTTATGGTGCCTAGAAATTTTTAACTTATTTTGGGTATTTTAGTGCTGCTGAGTTCGAAAATACCATCCATTGTTATCGAGCAGCTCTAGTTTATGAGATTTTGATTACATGATCCTACATTGTTCTGGTGATTAATTTGTTTATACATATGTAGTTTAGATTTACAGTATATAGTTGAAGTAACAACATTTCTTTAGTACAATATTGAGTGACCACTACTTTGAGTAGCATATACTTGGTAAGGTAGGAATGCCTGATCTCCAAAACTAGAGCTAATAGGGGAACACGGGTGTCATTTTCAATTGAATAGTAAAGGCATCATCAATTGGTTAGAAGAAACTGTGTAGTTGGCATGTTTTATAAGTCTCAGCTATTTGCAATTGTAATACCAGCAATCAGCCCCCTCATGGATAGTAGATGTGTTAGTGGCTGCTTATCAGTATTTGTGCAATTGTGCAATCTCTCCTGTATGGTGCTGTGGATTTTCTGCATATTGATGTTAACTGATTCTAATCCAAATGTGCAGTTTTTTACTAGGCAGCTACCCTCCTAGTGGATAGGTTTGTGAGCAGTTGTTTATCAGCGTCAAATTTCTCCCATGTGGCACTGATGCTTATTACTGGGAATAGTTTTTGTCGCGCCATGTGTCTGTAGCTTTTAAGTAAATAATTAGAGACGGGCCAATTTTGTTCGTTCACTTCGCCGAATTTCCCGACAAAAAATAACTTCATTCCGAATTTCTTCGGGACGAATCACGTTAAAAAACAGTTATTTCCAGGCTGCACAGAGCCTGCAGGGTGCTGTAGAACGTTGTGCCATGCTTAAATATGCAGAGGGAGCTTGGTTTGGTCTTCATACAATGCTGTGTATTAGTATGACACGCAGATGACTGCCACCGTTCTTAGAATCGCTTCACTCTAAAACTCCCTGGGCACTTAAGAGGGCAAAACTGACCAAAAAACTGAAGGGGGAATGTAGCCTGATAATGTCATGCGAGCGACAGCTGGAAAAAAACAAGCTGAGGGCTCAGGTGGCAACATCAGTGACAGAGTGTGGAGGTGACGGCGGCAGCCACAGCAGCATGAGGTCGAGGTGGCACAAGCATTTGGAGGTGGCAAAAAAACAGGAGAGGCCACAGAGGGACAATGACCCAGTGTGTGGGTTTACAGCAGCAGCCACAAAGCGCTGAGGCAGACAGGGGCCCAATGAATTCTAGAGGTGGCAAAAAAAGGAGTAGGCACCGAGGGACAATGACACAGTGTGGAGGTCACGGCAGCAGCGATGAGTCAGACAGTGGCAAAATGACATTCTGGAGGTGGAAAAAAACAGAATAGCCAGAGTTGGGGAAATGCACATGTGTGGCAGGGCAGAGCATGGGGTCAGACGTGGCAAATGACACAGTGTGTAGGTCAGGCAACCACAGCAGAGCATGAGGTCAGCATGGCACAAAAAACACAGGTGTGGGTACGGCAGCGCCCAGCAGCAGCATGGGTCAGACAGTGGCAAAGACACAGTAGTGGGTCCGGCGATAAACCCGCAGCAGTATGAGGTAGACAGTGGAAAAAATACACAGGGGTTTGGTACGGCAGCAGCCACCAGCAGCAGCATGAGGCAGACGGGGCACAACACAGTGGTGTAGGTCAGGCAGCAGCCACAGAAAGCAGGGGTCAGACGTGACACAATGACATTTAAAGTGGGGAAAAAAAAAAAGGAGTAGGCCAGAGATTGGGACAATGAACACTGTGTAGGCACGGCAGCAGCGGGTCGACAGGGGCAAAATGACACAGTGTGTAGGTCCGGAGAAGCCACGCGGGGGGCCCAGCTAAAATAAAAGGTTTTTAGCAGGGAAAAAAGGATGGGACAGGGCCCATGTGTGTAGGGTCACGGCAGCAGCCACAGAGAGCATGGGTAGACGGGGCAAAAGGACACAGTGGTAGGTCACGGAGCAGCCACGCGCAGAGAGGTCAGCATGGCACAATGAACAGTGTTAGGTCACAGAGCACCAAAAAGCGCAGCATGAGGTCGCAGTGGCACAATGACGAGTGTGTAGGTCCGGCAGCAGTCACAGCAGAGCATGATTTCAGACAGTGGCACAATAAACCGTGTGTAGGTCACCGCAGAGAGAGGTCAGACAGGGGACAAAAACACAGTGGGGATGTCTGGCCCCAGCAACCCAGCAGATGGGGTCATCATGACAATGACCAGTGTGGAGGTGGGGGGAAAATCCCCAGTCCCGGGTAAAGTTGTTGGGGGCGTGGAGAAACTGGCAGCAGATTTTGTGGCATCAGGGGGTTGGGGGGCATGGGAATTTTGGGCTGAGGCGGGAAAGTTTAAAACCCAGATCATTTTAAACATTTTGGGGTGAGGGTCATGGCTGATGTAGTCTGACGTGGGGCATTGGTGTGGGGGAAACCCGGGCCGACCACCCCTGATTCATCTTGACAAAGGTCATATTCCACTTTTCCCCGGGGAACAAACAGGGTTTTCTTTGGGGGTAATGTGGCCCCCGCCGCACTGAACTCAGCTTGAGCCCATAGTGGCCGGGGGGAGACAGCTTCCCACTGCCCAAATCGGGAAGTTCGGCCAACATCCAGTTTGGCTGCCCCGTAAGTCCAGCGGATCTTCTAACTGGGGTGGCAGATGCTGTCCAAGTAGGCCCCATGTTGGGTTTGGGTCTGCTTTCCCGGTTTTGCTGCTGCTTTCGACGCCTCCTCATAGGGGGGGTGAAGGAAGCTGCTCATCAGTGACTCCAGACTTAGGTTGAGCTGATGGGGCTGGTTGCTTCGATCCCCCAACCTTCCCCCCGCAGCCGCGGCAGAGTATGTGAGCTCTGAAGAACCCCCCGGTAGACCGTCAGAGGAGGGACATGCCCCATAGGGGCGGCCAACTGACTAAGAAGGTTTCTATAGTATTTGATTTGTCCCCCCTCTCAAAAAGCTGGGGAAAAAGGCTCCATTTTTTGGGCCCCCGGGACGAGGGTCCAATTAGGGTGGAGAGCCAGAAGTATCCCTGTGCCCGGATGCTGACTTTCGGCTGTCACTCGCCAGGGAAAACAGCATGCTGGGGCTATCTGCACAAGTGACTCCGAGGGGGCTTCTCCTCCATCCCACTGTATACTGCCCCGGGCTTGGGGTTTATCTGCCCGTCTTTCCCCATCTCCTCACCTCCTCCAGTGTCCTGTCCCCCCCTCTCTTGTCTCGGGGAGAAAATCCCTCATTTCACGACTGCTCCCTCCCAATGTCCCCTCCTGCTCCTCCTCCTCCTTTCAGTTCCCATCGGATCAGTGGCCAGAGATGTAGTGCCCCCGTCTCAGTCCCCCGCCCAAGAAGATTTTTCAGCTCTGTTCCAGGACTGAAGCAGTGGAAGACGTTATTCATCCCGTTCCCCGGTGACTGACAAAAAAATTTGGCCTTCCGAATGGCCCAACAAACGGGGGTGTAAAACATGAGGCCATGGCTACATCAAAGTTAAAACAGGGGGTAGTCCTGTCCTCGGAACTCAAAAATCGTTAATGGCTTTTTGTTATACATCGGTCAAAAAATGTGAGATGGGGAATTCCAACGGGTGGAAACATCCATATCAAATGTGTTGGGGGGGGACCTTTTTGCCGCTGAAATCGAGGAGGGTTTCCTGGCTTTTTGGAATGGATGAAGTGCATGACAGTTTCCTGGCCCTTTTCAGAATGTTCTGAAGATCGGTGGGAAAACTTCAGGAACCTTTTCACAACGATTGAACCGGGTGCCGCAGGGGCAGGGGGCCCTCCCTCCCCGGTGGCGGGACACCAGTTCCTTTCCCTTGTCCGCCACCCTGGTTCCGATTGAGTTGGGGCGGGAGGAAGCCACCATCAATTCTTGCTGCATGACGCGGGCGTCCCCCCCTTCGCCGAGGCAAGCCCGGGTGTTGAACTTCCCCCCCTCATTGGTATGATGGGGCAGTATTTAGAGGCGAGTGGTGGTGGGGGGTGGTGGAGGAGGAGGGGCGGACACTGGCGCAGGGGGGCGCGGTTTGACACGTGGAGGAGAAAGGCGTCCCTGTTTCCCGTTTGGGGTGCCGGGCCGGAGCAATTCACCCGTGGGCCGTATGGCCATGCCGAGTTACAGCTCCCGACGTCCCACTGCCCGGGACCTTGGAACAAACCGTAAGTTTAAGGACTGGCCCACCCTTTGTTTACATTTTATGAAAATGTGGTACGCCTTTTTGGAAAAGAAATTCGGTTGGAATCTCCCTTCGAATCGGGACAAGCCATTGTTTTCTGAACGGAGCAGAGTCCCCATTTGGAAAGGGAGGGATGAAGCACCAAAAAAAAATTGGACAGGAGACGGTCAGCTTCTGCACCTTAGGAGGGGGGGACGAACTGTTGTTTTTGCAATCGCCTGCTGAACGACGCTGGCGCCTGAGTAGCGAGGAGAAGGGCATTTTGGACCGGAGATGATGTCAAAGAGAAAAAGCTCCCTTCTGCAGAGGTGGTGGAGCCTTGACTGGCTGCAATGGCATGCGTGCCACTCGGCGCTGCTGCTGCTGTTGCTGTGGCGGCAGGATGGACCACCACATCTGAGCCAAGTTTCTCCTTGCCACTCGCAAGTGAAGAGCCTGCCACCTCTCTGTCTGACATACTCGTTGTTCTAAAAAGTACAGACACTGTTTGATAAAGATATCTGTAATGTGAAAAACGTTTTGACCACCAAAAAAACACGCTTTAACCGGATTAAATTGCCCAAACAATTGGCAAAAAATGCTTGTGCGTTAAATCGTGTTTTTACGTAAAACAAAGAAAATTATTACTTGTTTGAATTAGCTATAAAATTTAATTTTGGCGTGAAAAAACAAGTTGTATTTGATCACAATTAAGCAGTAACAACGCTTAATTAACCCTGGATTAAATTGCGCAAAGAATTGAGCAGCCGAAAACTACTAGCTTTGTAGCGTGTTACAATTGCGTGTATTTCTACGCTACATAACAAGCAAAAAAGTCTGTAATTAACCTTCCGTGTTGAATTATGCTACAGAAAATTGTAATTTTTGGCGGTGAAAAAAACGTTTTTTTTGGTACAACAGCAAAAACAACGCTTAATTAACCCCTGGATGTAAATTGCGCAAAATAATTGAGCAGACCAAAACTACAGCTTTGTAGCGTGTTTACAATTGCGTGTTTTCTACGCTACACAACAAGAGAAAAAATTGTAATTAACTTCGTTTTGAATTATGCTACAGGAAAAATTGTAATTTTTGGCGGTGAAAAAGACGGTTATTTTTGTCACCACAGCAGAAAAAACAACGCTTAATTAACCCCTGGATGTAAATTAGAGCCAAACAATTGAGCAACCACAAACTACGAGCTTTGTAGCGTGTTACAATGGCGTGTTTTCTACGCTACACAACAAGAGAAAAAATTGTAATTAACCTTCGCTTGTGAATTATGCTACAGGAAAATTTTAATTTTTGGCGGTGAAAAAGATGATTTCTTGGAGTCACCACAGCAGAAAAACAACGCTTAATTAACCCCTGGATGTAAATTGCGCCAAAAAATTGAGCAACCACAAACTACGAGCTTTGTAGCGTGTTACAATTGCGTGTTTTCTACGCTACACAACAAGAGAAAAAATTGTAATTAACCTTCGCTTGTGAATTATGCTACAGGAAAATTGTAATTTTTGGCGGTGAAAAAGACGGTTTATTTTTGTCACCACAGCAGAAAAAACAACGCTTAATTAACCCCTGGATGTAAATTGCGCCAAACAATTGAGCAACCACAAACTACGAGCTTTGTAGCGTGTTACAATGCGTGTTTTCTACGCTACACAACAAGAGAAAAAAATTGTAATTAAATCTTCGCTTTGTGAATTATGCTACAGGAAAATTGTAATTTTTGGCGGTGAAAAAGACGGTTTCTTGGAGTCACCACAGCAGAAAAACAACGCTTAATTAACCCCTGGATGTAAATTGCGCCAAACAATTGAGCAACCACAAACTACGAGCTTTGTAGCGTGTTACAATTGCGTGTTTTCTACGCTACACAACAAGAGAAAAAATTGTAATTAACCTTCGCTTGTGAATTATGCTACAGGAAAAGTGTAATTTTTGGCGGTGAAAAAGACGGTTTATTTTTGTCACCACAGCAGAAAAACAACGCTTAATTAACCCCTGGATGTAAATTGCGCAAAAGAATTGAGCAGCCACAAACTACTAGCTTTGTAGCGTGTTACAATTGCGTATTTTCTACGCTACACAACAAGAGAAAAAATTGTAATTAACCTTCGCTTGTGAATTATGCTACAGGAAAATTGTAATTTTTGGCGGTGAAAAAGACGGTTTCTTGGAGTCACCACAGCAGAAAAACAACGCTTAATTAACCCCTGGATGTAAATTGCGCAAAAGAATTGAGCAACCACAAACTACTAGCTTTGTAGCGTGTTACAATGGCGTGTTTTCTACGCTACACAACAAGAGAAAAAATTGTAATTAACCTTCGCTTGTGAATTATGCTACAGGAAAATTGTAATTTTTGGCGGTGAAAAAGACGGTTTCTTGGAGTCACCACAGCAGAAAAACAACGCTTAATTAACCCCTGGATGTAAATTGCGCCAAACAATTGAGCAACTACAAACTACGAGCTTTGTAGCGTGTTACAATGGCGTGTTTTCTACGCTACACAACAAGAGAAAAAATTACAATTAACCTTTGCTTGTGAATTAGGCTAAAGGAAAATTTTATTTTTTGGCGGTGAAAAAGATGGTTTCTTGGAGTCACCACAGCAGAAAACAACGCTTAATTAACCCCTGGATGTAAATTGCGCAAAAGAATTGAGCAGCCAAAATGAAGTGGTATTTGTATTGTAAATCACTGTTTCTTTAAATGAATACAACAGGAACTGGCTTAGATCCCCCTTGGATATTCAATGTGCTGTGAGCAGATAGCATTAAAATGTATATGCAGCTGCAGTGGACGCACACTGGACTTAAGATCCAATACCTCAAAAAATCAGAAAGAGAACATTAAGAGAAGCAGTCTCTGAGACAAGCTGTGACACCCCCCAAAAAAATCGCTGTATAAAAATCAGTTCTTCAGTAAGAGCTATCACAATCAGCCGCAGCAGCACCTTCCTTGATCAGTACAGTGAGAGGAGTGTGAGCTCCCAGCGTCGCGCCCGGACTTATATAGTGCGATGACGTCACAGAATCCCGCCGGGCTCTGGCTTCCTCTCGGCACATGTCATGCAGGCTAGGCCCTTCTTCCTCCCAGAGTGCTTTGCCCCATGTAACGCCATGTGCTCGCAGCCATTTTATCAATCAAAAGCACACTTCGTTTACCCAAAGTACCCCAATCTTCGACTTCGTTCAGAACCGAAGTTTTCCTGAAATTCTAAACGAATTCCACTTCGTTAGAATCAATTCGCCCATCTCTATAAATAATGTCCCATTTTTATGTAATTTTCTTAAGTCAAAATTGTTTTTCTATTTTAAATAAGTAATCTAGTCAACATAATGTACTAAAATAGGTATCTGGGGTAACAACTTATTAGTGAAGCCAGTGATTTTCAAAATAGAACAGCAGAGATGCCTTCGACACTGCTCAGAGATAGGTTGGACTTTAGTTTTTTCTTTAAAGTCACTAATATCCTAACCACTTTTTTATCCACTGGCAAAGATTTTAAATTCATTTCTTCTAAGTCTTTGTTCATGCAACAGATTTTTGTTTAAGAAGCATACAGATTCTGTAGCAAAATGTGTAAGCTTCCAAAATCAAAATCCACGTGGAAAGACTTCCCATTATGTAACGGAAAATTTTCTGGCAAAAAATTTCACATGTATTCCATGTGGAGTAGATTATTTCTGCTCTGGACACATGGCAGATTTTCTCATGCACAACAATCTGCTGTGTGAACAAAGCCTAACAGTGATGTTAGAAAATTAAGATTTGTTTATGCTACCCTTATGCTAGGGCGAGAAGCTGAGCTCTGTGATATATAAGTTTATATGACTGAATGCTGGATTTCTGAATAAAAAGCAGAAAAAAAATCTATGAAAGTTAAACTGCTGACCTTACCCACAAACAGTGATGGGCAGTTTTTCTGTGCATACACTGATACAGAGAAATCCCTATAAGTGAGTGGGGGTAAGCAGGATCCTTACTGTTTCTTATGGAGTCCAGTCAGTATGTTCTCTGCTTTTTATTCAGAAATCCTTCTCCAAATCTTATACATTTACATATCACAAAGCTTCTTTAATTGTTCTAATAATTATGTCTTTTTTGTTTCACATGAATTTACAACATTTCTTTGGTAGAATATTGAGTGACCACTACTCTGAGTAGCATATACTCGGTAAGGTAGCAATGCCGGATCTCCAAAACTAGAGCTAATAAGGGGAAAAGGGGGGTAATTTTCAGAATCAGCATCCCAAACATACTCAAAAACGGTTCCAACCTTTAAGGCACCAAAATGAGTGTTCCCTAGTGTTACCAACAGGTTGGGTAGCCTGCCTGGTGCTAATAAACCAGTAATCGGCATGTCTTCTTCTATGACTGTTTGCAGCAACTCATATTCCTGAGGTTGCGATTTGTCTATTGAAATTAGTTCTGTCTTTTAAATGTTTAAAGGGGTTATTCAAGTTATTAAAAGATGTTGGCAGTGCTTAAAACTGTGTAAATATTAAAAAGAAACGAAACTCAACAGTGTAATTAACCCATTGCCTCCACACCACAGGTGTGTACAGTTTCGTTTTTTTACTTTAGCACAATTCCAAGTACTGTCAATTTGCTTTGAATAACTTGAAAAAGATGTTTAATGATGGAGGAGTTCATTATCAGCTCTCTTTATGAGGTTTCAAAAGGTGCAGCTATTTCTATGATATCCTTATGTCCTCACATGGCATATTGAAAAGGTGTCATCGTTGAATGGATTTGATAGGGCATGCTACATAATAGATAATTAATATGTATATATACATATATAAATGATGTCCCTCCCTTCAATTTCTATTATAGTTAGTTTCTGCATCAAGGGCTGTAGTGTATTAGGATTTACTGAGAATTAATATTTATACCAGCCTTCAAATAATGATGGTCTCACTAACAATGATGTTGATAACTTTTCAATAAATATTATTTATTCTTTCTTGCCCCCTTTCCACCCTCCCAACAAATAAAATACATTTGAAATGGCAACTAAGCTATAAACCATAGGTGCGATGTCTGGTTTCTGTGCTGAGCGATACAGCAATGACAACTAGAACCAACCTCTAAAACTTTTCTGTTTGTTTCTTATGTATGTCAACTTTTAGGGTATATTCACACGGCATGTCATTTCTTGGATCGCATCCAAAAGACGGACCTGACATGTGTGATGCAAACACGCAATGGTGATCACTCATGTGAACGCCACTGCGTGTTTGTCGTTGCTGGCAGTGATAAACTCCCTGCTAATTGTTAGATGCATCTTTGGGTACATTCAGATGGACCCAGAGACGCATCAGAAAAGCGGATGTTCACACGAACGCAAGACGCTGTGTGAACAAACCTATAAACTGTTTAAGAATTACTATTTTAAAATTTCAAAAACACAGATCCATGGTCATGCAGCTCCATGGCTGAACAAAGAACTATTCCCAGTAGGAGGTAATATAAGACCTAGTGCTACATGGAAGAAATTTAACAGGTACAGCTCAACTGCTCACACACCCATCCACTAGGGTAAAAACTGTCTATTAACCCCTTAACACACCTTGATGTTTCTGTATGTCATGGTGCAGTGCCTGTTTATGCACCATGACTAGTGATGAGCGATTCGGCCAATAATCTGCTCCGCGTCGATTCCAGATTTTGTGGAATCATCTCGCCTGTTTTCGATCCTCAATTGCGATTAATCTCCAATTCCCATTAAAGTCTATGGGAGAGGAACACCAGGTTCATTTTTACACCCAAACAGGTGAGGTGAAGCTGGAATTAACATCCACAACAGTAAATCAGTCATCAATCATTATGCAGTAAGTCATCTATTAACGGTTTCAGGCCCCATACAGCCAAATCACATGAAGCCCCCACCCATTACAATTTCCTATTTTTTAACATATTTGTGGGCCACTTTTTGATTAGGGCTGATGACAGGAGTACTGCCCGTACTGCCCTGTTGGCACCCCTGGGTGTAGCAGATACTACAGCGCCCTGCAGTCCCAAATCCCCTTTGACACATAAGAAGACACCGGTATTGGAAATGGCACATGGTAACTGGCACGGTGGCCAATAGGGCAGTACTCCTGTCAGGGGTCCTAATCAAAAATGGGCCCAGTGATATGTTAAAAAATAGGAACTAGTAATGGGTTGCGGCCCCATTTGATTTAGCTGCATGGATCCCTGCAACAGTAAATATATGACTAATGGTAGCCCTAGCTACCACTGCACCCCCTATAACTACGGCACTGCCAGCTAAACCTCCATGTTCCCTGTTGAGATGTTCTTGCTGCCACCACATATATGACATGTTCTTGGGCTCTGGTGAAAAAAGGGATAGGGGGCTTCTGCCAGTTACCATGTGTCATTTCCACTACCGGCATCTTCTTATGTGTCAAAGGAACCCCGTAGCAGTTGCTAGCGCTGCACCTCATATAGCTATGCAGTCCTAATCTTTTCAGTTAGCCATCAAAAGGAATGAATTAGCCAGTGAATTCTTTTCTATGACACTTAGAGCCAAATTTTCTTCACTAAGTTTTTCTACGCATCCATTTTACTCTTATGGAAGGTAATTGTGGCTTCTCCTCACCTGTGTTAGTATTAACCTGAACATCATATCCTATTGACTTTAATGGGGTTCGGCGTTTGGTTTGGCGTTCAGTCCGAATTTCTAAAAATTCGGGGTTCGGTCTGAACGCGAATATTTTAGTGCTTGCTCATCTCTAGTAATGGCGATTAAAATATAGCTTACTGAAAATGAGACCCAAAAATCCAGTAGGTGCTCCTGTTATTCTGAGGATTGTGGTTGAGTCAAATAGCACACTAGGGCAACATATGGGATATCTCTAAAAACGACAGAACCAGGGGAATCAATATTGATTTGCAGTTTCCTGTTACCATTTACTGTGTTCCAGTAAATAATGGATAAATATTGAAAATCTGCAAAAAAGGTACATTTTGAAAATTCACCTCCTCTTTGTTTTAATTTCTGTGAAAAACCTAAAGTGTTAACACACTTTCTAAGTGCTGTTTTGAATACGTTGAGTGCTGTAGTTTCTAAGATTAAGTCATTTATGGGGGTGTCTAACATATAGGCCCCTAAAAGCCACTTCAGAACTGGACTGGTCCTTAAAAAAAAAATCTTTGTTGCAAATGTTCTTGAAAATTTAAAAATTTCCTACAAAATGTCCCCTAATGTCCTAAAAAAATAAAATATTGTTTAAAAAATGATGCTATCATAAAGTAGACATGTGGTAGATATTCATTATTTACTATTTTGCTGTATATGACTATCTGTCTTACGCACAGAAATGTTTAAACTTTGAAAATGGCAAATTTTTCCAAATTCTCACAATATATTTTTCACAAATAAACAAGGATTTTTTCAATTGCTAATTTCTAACTTAAAGTACAATAAGTTACGAGAAAACATTCTCAAAATCACATGAATAAGTGAAACCATTGAAAAGTTATTCGCAGGTAAAGTGACAAATGTCAGATATTTTTAAAAAAGTACTTCGTCTTTAAGTCCAAAACAGACTTAGAAAATGTTAGAAAATTAAGATTTGTTTATGCTACCCTTAGGCCTCGTTCACACGGCTTATTTGGGAAGGTTTGGCGCCGTCACTCGCGGCGGATTTTGCGATGCAATACGGCGCCAATATGTCCATGTCAATACGGTATAACTGCTCTATAGGTGAACAGTGGATTCCGTGCTCCTACCACGCTACGGCGAAAATCCGACGGGCGGGGAGAGAATACTGTCTGCAAATTATTTTACGGCGCGTACGCGCTGTAAACAATGCATTGTCTGGGGGACGGGAGCGGCGCCCCAGCCGAGATCGGCCCGCCCACGTCCCAACCTTATTAACGGTGGATTTGTGTGCTAAATAAGGATCACTAAATAGTAGGGATTAAGCAGTGTGGAACACGGCCTTATGCTAGGTAGAGAAGATGACGGCTCTGATGATATATTAGTTTATATGAATGGCATGCTGGATTTCTGTGTTATTAAAGCAGAAAAAATTCTATATGAAAGTGTAAATTGCTGACCATCACACAAACTGTGGAGGCTGTTTTCTGTGAATACACTGTTTCAGAGAACTTCCCTGTAAGTGAGTGGGGTAAGAAGGAATCCCTACTGATTTCTTATGGTGTCAAGTCAGTATGTTCTCTGCTTTTTATTCAGAATCTTTCTTCAAAATAAAAAAAAATAAATTTTTTTTGTTATTACATTTACAATTTCACAGAGAATTAGTTCTCTCCCCCTTCACATCCTAATCTCAGATAGGTAGGCATAAACCACCTCACAGTTTATCTTTAAAAGCAAAATAAAATTTGTTGCAGAAGTATTACAAAACCCAAGATCTGATGATAGAGCATCAAAACCATAGTCTGATGCAAAAGCTATTGTCATCATCAAAGCCATAAATTCTTTCTGCATCTTGTTTAATTGCAAACCAGACTTAACAAAGTTGTCTCACAAGGACAACTTCTTTTAATATGACCTATTAAGAAATATAGACAAAAAGGAAGGGAATACCCATTCACAAGACCTTGTGTCCATTGCCTGCCATGGTTATTCAAGATGGAATTATGTAATCTTTATTTTTGTTTGCACCAGTCTCATTTAAATAAATTGGTTATACGTCTTATAATCATTTCAAGAAAAACAGATGATAATCTAAGTTTTCTTCATGAGAACATAATTTTTTAATTAAAGAAACTCTCAAATATGGTTTTAATTTATTATGTTAAATAATGTTTAATCTTTGAATTTAAGTAGTGTTTTGAGAGATTTCGTGGCTATCGAACATCGGGGCGATAGTAGGCCACATCTGATTAGGTTTTTCGATGACGATCATCTAAGATGACATTTAAGGGCTATGGGGGAGGAGCAAAAAAAACTTCATTCTTACAAACAAACAGGGATGTGAGAAGCTGGAATTAACAGCCATCCATCAGTCTAATTGATCCTGCCTTAATATTTGGCAAACTACATTAGGCTATAAAAGCCACGATAAAAATGTCACAACCATTAACAATCCCTGTCTTGTACCAATAGCATGACACTTAAACCTCAGCATTCACCAACAAATTTAAAAAGTGCCAGAAGGCTGTATTATTTGAAACTTCATTTTACTTGAATATGAAAATTGAATACCTGTACTGAACGCAAGAATGACCCTAAAAAAACCTGCTTGACCCATAGATTTAAAAGATGCGGAAGAAAATAAGTAGTCTTTGAACCACCATTTTAGTTTCCAATGGCATCTGGATAAAACTGTCATGGACCGCTGAATGACCCTTTAAACCTGGTCTGACCCAATGATTAAAATGTTGGGCAGGAAAAAATTGGAGGTATTTAACCTACAATTTAGTTTCACTAGGGAACATTGACTAGAACTGTCATTGGGTCCGCTGTATGATCCATTATTTCCTGTCTGACAACCAGATTAAAAAGTGCCGGAAAAAAAGGTGTCTTTCAACCACATTTAGTTGAACTGGACATTGAAAAATAACCATTCCTGGTAACGCAGCATGACCCTTAAACATGTCGACCCTCAGATTTAAAATGTGCCGGAAAAAGGAGTCTTTCAACAAACCATTTTAGTTGAAATGGAAATTGACTTTAAAGGTCCCGTGCCACAGAAATGACCAGGGCCGGTGTGTAAAGTGGGTCGAGGTGTGTGCCCAGGGCTGGTCAGTCATCTATTAAAACGCAGGTTTAAAATTCCCTGATGACGCGCAAAAAAAAAACTGTCGTGCTGAAGACAGAGTGAGGAAGCGGAAGTGTGAGAAACTCCAGCTTCTCAGTACTCAGTCAAGACTGGTAGCGCTTGCCCCTCCGTATGAGTGAGGTCCAATTGTGACTTCACTTGGAAATGATACTGGTGGTTAACGCTCCTGTTACTCCCGGTGCCCCTTTTTTTGCATTATTTTTTCTTTTTTCTAATACGTGCTGGTGGAAATGGTTCTCTGTACTTTGTTCTCTGTCAGTGCTCAATACTCCATTTACTATGAATAACATAAATCTGGTAAAATTTTTTACTGTACCTACATTGTACAAGTTAAGTGGAATTTTTTAAACAGCTATTTTATACCATGCAAGTTTTTTTGTTAGGTTAATTCTAGAAATCATTATATTTTAATTTAGGATGGAATCCCTCCATGTCTTTGTTTCTATTTTTTTTATTATATTAAAGGGGTTGTCTCAATACAGGGATTGATAGCTATGTTAAAGGATCTTGCAAATAAAAAGTCATTTTGAAATTTGTGTCCATTACTGTGTCTACCTATTACCTGTTTATGACAACAACACCCCTTGAGACACTCTTGACAATTGTGAAGAATATTATCTGTCTGTTTAAGTTTGATAAAACAACATTTTTTATAATAGGACCTGTAGTATAGATGATGTCACTGGCAAATTGCCACCAAATAATTCAAAACATGACCCATGAGCCAATTTTGAACATTTGTTGAAGAAACAAAATGTCTAATAGCAAAAACATTTTTTTAGATTAGGGAACTGTCAGTTTTGGCCTTTAAAAGAAGCATGACCCAAAAAATTATATAATAATGACTTTCTCAGGACATCTTTTAAATTGTGAGGGAGAAATGCCTCATTAGATGCCACTTTCTGTTACATTGGACCCATGATTTTTGCTATTTTCTCACTGGCAACATGACCCCAAAAATTTATAAATTTGACTTCTCAGCAACTGTTAAAAATTGTGAGGGAGAAATGCCACTTAAAAGCAACATTTTCTGTTTCAATAGGACCATAATTATTGCTAATATCTCATCAGCAAAATTGATCCCACATATTAATTATAAAATGACTTCTCAGCAACTGTTAAAAATTTGTGAGGCATATTGACCCCAATACCATTGACAATGCTAAAAATTCTAAAGATGAAGTGAGTAAATGGTAAATGGTTTTGTAATGAAACCTTGGTGTCTTTTTACAGTCTCCTCCAGCAAAACACAGAAATATGAATGTTGGGAACTGAGAATATAAATTGCAGTAGAAATGATTCATTTTAATAATATGTTTTTCAAGAGGACCATTTTGTTTGGAGAGGATTGTGAAGTAGACAGCCAAACTAATCGGTGAACACCGGCTAATTGGGGGGCAACAACCATCATCAGAGATCCTTGCATGATTAATATTGATGAAAGTCAATTGATACATCATTATCTGTGGAAAAGTCCGGATGGATTTGTCTGTATTGGACTCCTCGGCTGTGCGAAGGTCCGATAGATATGACGCTGGCGGATGGGCTGGAAAACACCTCTATTGGCGTGGCGAGCAAGCTCGGGCCATTTTCGTCCATTTGGATTACAGAAGTTATTTGGGTCCAGAGAACACAACAAAAAAAACATACGGTGTTGAGACGCTGTTAGTCGTGCACGATGATCTTATGATGGTCTTGGTTGTTGTATGTGTGCCTGCTTTGCATGCGTTGTGTGAGGTCGGTAATATATATGATTGCCAGAGGTCAACCAATTAGGCTTCTGTCACCTTGCCTGCTGCTGCTGCCGCTACGGTATCTGGCACTCTACTGCAGTCACGTCGCTGGCGTTGTTACACCGTGGACTTTTGTAAGAACGTGAAGCAGACGCAACAGATGTCCAGTTGATACAAATCTTCAAGGCTCCATTTCCTGCATTTACTCTCTATTTGGGTGGGTGGAAGGAAAGTGCTGAAGTTTTGTTTTGTACCGCGAGGATCCAGGAGGGGTGGCCACCCAGTTAACTGTTGTTCATTTTGATGGCCTTTAATGCTGGGATCATGTTGGAGGAAATGGAGGCATCCAAAGCTCTCATGTGTGAGATGGAGCCTTGATTTCCCAGCCTATGGGTCGAGGGCACTTGAAATAATGTTCGTCTAATCTTCCATCTCGACTCTTAATTCACGCACAACTCCTTTCAAAGGCAGGGACGTCGGGTATCATCGGTGTGCTTAGGTATTGCTCCTCCTCCTACTACTCGATGCCTAGGCAACGCTTAAACACAGCCCTGTCTTGCTGAGATGATGCACCCTGAGAGTGATGGCCTCCTTCATTGCTACTGGACCCCGAAACCGCTAAAGAAGACCGCTGAAATGTTTGGTGAAATGAAAACTGTCGGGCTTGTGGATTTTGTCTGGAGGGAGAATCGGCTCTGGTCCGGCTTATGTGTCCGTTATCTCCTCCGTCGCTGGAGGAACATGTTGTGTCTGTGTGTTCATTACGATCGTTAAGAACTTTAAAATCCCACATAAATACTCATTGTCATCACTGAACATTTTAATGGCTTCTTTCAAAACTGGCATGGATGGTGCAGAGCTCTTTCACCTGCTCCACTCTCAGGTGAGCTCAACACCCCGAGGTGCGCACCTGCTGCTTGTCAGGCCATGTGTCTCTTCGTAATTGTGCGAATGGCAATTGCGCTTGATGCCACAATCGTGGAGCAGGTGGGAGGATGGAATTTCCGTGTGTTGCTATTGTCGGTGTCAGATGGACTTTTCCGGCACACAGATGCAGACAATGCACTTGAAATTTAATTGTCTCGTGGACTGGCCAGGGCTGGGACGTCATTTTCTGGCATTAGGAAATTGCCTGCTCGGCATCCTGGTATTGGGGGCAGGCAAGGGCCATGATTTGCGGAAAACCCAATCTGTGTCCACCAGACGGAAAGGCAAACTTTTCCAAGGCCAAAAGCCTGGCAATGCCGACATACAGGCTTTGGCTTATGGGTGATGGTTTGGGTTAAAGTGTTTCTTAAGCTCACAAAACCTGGAGAAGAAGCTGGCTGCTAGACTAAGACGCTGTACGGCTGCAGGTCGTCAACTGGCGGAAGGGAGAAAGGGGTAGGATGGGTCTCTGTGTGGTGCCTGGTGGTACTTGGGCGACGTGGTGGCTGAAGCGGATGCTGATCCCTGATCTGACTCTGAGGAGAAGATGGGGCAGCGGAGGAAAGATTGGTGGTGGCGGGGGAGGTGGAGGCGGAGAACAGAGGGTGTGACAGTTGTTGGACGGCCCGGCGTCGGTATGGCCTTTTTTGGCCAAGTGTCCCTCAATTTCTAACTCATGCTTTCAGCTGCATGTGGACTAGGAATGTTGGTGGTGGTTAAAACCAATTAAGGTTCTTGCCTCCTGCTTATTGCAATTTACGTCAAAAGGAGGCATATGACATCGCTGGGTGTATCTGAGGCTTGCTCATAGAAGGCCCAGGCTTGAGAGGTCCTGGTCCCTTTTGACGGCGGATAAGCGGGAGGGGGTTTTTGCGCTGACCGTGGCTGGGCGGAATCATATCAGCGGACTTCTGCGACCGCCCTCTCCTTTTTGATGGGGGACCCGTATTTACCAATACCCCCATCGTCTTCCTCCTCGTCCTCTGATGAAGCGCTCGCAAGCAAATTTGATGAAAAAGACACGATGGATTTACAGCAATGTCGTCATCATCATCATCATCCAACACAGGTGACTTAGTCGTCCTGACTTTCTGCATCCAGAAGCTGGAAGGGCTTCAAGCATTAGGGATGCACGGCGTTGAAAACCCCGATGTCGCCGGGATTTTTGCCGATTGACCGGCTTCCTTCTCCTCTCTGATGCAATCAGTAACAGGGCGTCAGAGACAGGACTAAATTATACCTCTTGATCTTTAACATGCTTCTGACACCAACCGCTTTTGTCATCAAAGGGTCTTCAGACAATGGAATATCCACAGTGGGGGGTACACGATCGTTGAACATTTGGGCTGCTTCCATGTTGGTCGGATTGCTGATGATGCTTGATGAACGGACTTTGTGGCCGGTGGACTGGGGTGGACGAGGAGGTTGAACTGTGGATGCAGGTTGCATTAACCACTGAAGGAACAGATTGGCGACGCTGCGAGTTACTGAGATTCACTGGGCCCTGTACTCAGCGAATTCGAAAGGCCTGACGGTACTGTCAACTGAGGATCCGCGGGGCATGCGTGTTGTCGCCCAGGCCACTGGAAGGAGACACCTTATTGGTTATCATAATACCTCTTTGTGCTACCCCCCTATTTGCTCGCTTACCTCCTGCATTTCGCTCCATGTTCAGATAATATATAAAATTTATGAAGGTATGGAATAGTTTTGGAAATTCTCTATTTAAAAGACGGACAAATCACTGCTATTCTCAAATTCCCTCTAACTCTAAATTACAAAATTGCTGGATTCAAATTTAACTGCATGGTGTCTATTTCAATAATCATTTCTGGAATGGGCAAAAGTCAAAAAAAACGTATCTGTTATGTTTTCGTATTCATACACGATATTTTTTGCACCTTTCCAATTCACCTGTGGTGGACTATAAAATTGCTGTTTTCAGATTTATGTGCAAAGATGCGTCAATGAACAAAGCTGTTGTGCGCAAAGTCAAAAAAACAAAGTTTCTGTTTGTTTCGTATAATACATGGTATTTTTTGCAAACTTTCAATTCACATATGGTGACTATAAATTGCTGTTTTATTGTTTTTCCCTGACAGAAATAGCTTAAGATATATAATCAAATTAGTGCAATGCTGCATCAATGAAACTAAGATGTAGTGCGCCAAAGTACAAAAAATCACGTATCTGTTTTGTTTTAGTATAATAACAGGTATTTTTTGCACTTTTAAAATTCAACTGTGGTTGAATATAAATAAAATGCTGTTTCTCAGATTTAAGTGCAAGGTTGGATATATGAACAAAGGGTGGAAATGGGTAAATTTGAAATATATGAACAAATATCTGAATTGTATTCTGATAAAAAGTGGGAGCTTTTTGCACCTAACACAGAGACCTGCTGTTACTAGAAAATGCTTGTGTAATCCTAATATTAGTATCAAGCGCCCAATATCCAGTAAATATTTCTATATGAAACTGTTAATAATAAAGATATGGCAGTGAATGTCTTCACTAAGTCTTGGTAACTATATCCTGTGTTCTTTATAGGATTGTTTGTGTTCGCTCCCCACCACACTCCACCTGTGAATTAGTACTGAGGTAGTTGCTCCTTTAAAATTCTCTACCTATCAACCATAATATCTTCCATTATCTAATCTAACTAAATTGTATGGATCAAATCTATTAGTAGAGGTTTATCTGTGCTGTAAATAGAATTTAATTTCGATGAGATTTTTTGGACCAACAGGCAGAGCGAACGTCCTACTCCTATGAGACGCAGAGAGAAACTGAGGTTTGATCAGGAAACGCTGTTCTATGTTTAAACACGAGGTCTATGTGATTTTTCCTGCAATCGCTATAATTTTCTCTCATACCTGTCATGGTAGCAATCACATTCTCATCACATGATCTATTCTGTTAATCTGATTTTGATGGCCGCCAATAATTTCAGGAGGGCCGAAAATGGCGCGATCTTTATAGATGTTGTAAAGATTTTAGCCTTATATTTCGGCGATGTCTAAAATATTTACAGTTCACCATAAAAACCTTGCCGATTTCAACTTTGTCGATAATAATCGCTCAACACTATTTATATGAAAAAAAATTATTGAACAACTTTTTGCAATTTAACACCAAAATAGCTCTTAGGGATAATATTGGATAGCATTAAATATAACAGTATATATACATACAAAATTTTTAAGTTAATTATGTACCAATTGTGGTCATGTCACACTATTTATGAAAGCAAAAAAGAAAATAAATAAGATGACTAAATGCTACACTGCATAAATCAACTATGTTTTATTTGATTATTTTTTTTTTAATTAATAATCATAGATGTAAAAATAATAAAATCTATCGCCCAAAGGTTCTTTCTTCTTGTCAACATTTATATACAATACCTAGGTTACACATTATTTCATATCATTGTTATAAATGTCAGAGTACATGAAAGACGATCTGATGTACTGAGTAATCACTTCAAAGTGACCTAGTTGTTAAGCTGTTAAAGCCCCTAGTATTAACACAAGGATAAAGAATGCAGTATCTCATTTAGTTCTTGTTAATCTCATAACTTTTTTGTAAATACTGTATATATTTTCATGGGACACTCATTCAACTTTGATAAACTCTGCCATCAAATGTCATAAACCGCTGTGCACAAAAGTGAGTAAACGCCTAAATGAAAATAAACAAATTGTGTCCAAGGTGTCATTATTTTGTGTGGCCACCATTATTTTCCTGCACTTAACTCTCTTTGGCATGGAGTTCACTAGAGCTTCACAAGTTGCCACTGGAATTCTCTTCCACTCCACTATGACGACATCACAGAGCTGGTGGATCTTGGAGACCTTGCACTCCACCACCTTCCATTTGAGGAGCACCACAGATGTCCAATATTGTTTAGTTCTGGAGACATGCTTAGCGAGTCCTGAACCCTTAGCCATATTTTCTTTGGCAAGACGGTGGTCATCTTAGAAGTGTGTTTGGCATCATTATCATGTTGGGATATTGCCTTGCGTCCCAGTTTTTGAAGGGAGGGGATCATGCTCTGCTTCAGTAAGTCACAGTACATGTTGGCATTCATGTTCCCCCAATAAACTGAAGCTCATCACTTCTGCTGTCAAAACATAAATCTGTCGCTCCAAACACCATACTTGACTGTAGCAGACACTCTTATCTTGTACTCCTCACTCGTTGCACGCCACACACGCTTGACACCTTCGACCAAGAACATTGCATACCAGTAATACTTGTTCCTTAGTCAGCTTGTCTTCGCAAACTTTTTGTGGCGGTTTTCTTATGCATCACTTTTAGTATAGGATTACACCTTCTGGGACAACAGCCACGCAAAACCAATTTAATGCAGTTGCAGCGTATGTTTCTGAGCAATAAAAAGGATGACCTCCAACCCTTTATCATCTGATGGCTTTTGCTGGCAGCTTTCATAGTCATGTTGTTTAAAAGACTGTCTTATGGGGAGGGTAAATTGACGATGAGAACT
Source organism: Phyllomedusa bahiana (assembly GCA_025379985.1). NCBI lineage: Eukaryota > Metazoa > Chordata > Amphibia > Anura > Hylidae > Phyllomedusa > Phyllomedusa bahiana. The sequence goes on along the minus strand of JAODAL010019528.1, from coordinate 24,450 downwards.
GCATCTTTACTTCCTTTGATCGACCAATGGGCGTGGCAGGTTCTGAGTGAAAACCTGTCTTTTTAAAGCGCTGAATGGTCTTGGCCTTCGTGATGAGTCTCTGTTTCAGGCTTTTGGCAATATTCTTTTTGACTTTGTGTGTTCCTTTTACTATGGTTTGGGGGGCTTCCATGTTAAACTTCCATTGTCCTGGATGTCGAGAGTGTGATAGCAATAATTCCAAATTTAAAAAATTTCTCTACCTGTGACCTGGTTTAAATTAAGTGTCATGATCTGTGAGAACGGAACGTGGGGCAGTGTGGATGGTCGCAGGATACTATGTATCCGAGGATTATGTTATAGTGTATGTAAGACGATGTTTGCCTTACGTCGGTAATCGTTAATGGTTCTGACATTTGTTGTGTTTAGGTCTGCTGCAATAGGCAGTGGATCGGGGTAAGGCATTTAATGGGAAGCAATTCAAAGAGCAGGTGGGTGGATTGCTCACTAGGTATAAAGGCATGGTTTTGGGCACTACTTAAGGCAGGAAAGCAGGATGGGGTGTGGTGTGTTTTTTTCAGTCAGAGTGTTGGCCTGGATCTGGGACCCAGAGAGCTGGAAGTCCTGTCATGACATTAGCCGTCCAACCAGGGTCGTTGCTTGGGTACTTAACATCGGGGCTCGGGCCCATTGTGTTTTTCTGGGTAGGGGTGGGTCACACGACATTTTTAACGCCATCTTTGTTGAACCTGAGGATGTTTTTTTTTCATAGAAAATCCTCTGTTCTGTCACTAATTTTTCTGCATCATCCCACACAGATCCGTCCATCTCCTCTGCAGTCACTGTACTGTTAAAAATCACATTGACAAATTTACTTTTTCAAAACTTCTCTCATTAATATGACAATACCCTAAACAGTCACAAACTTACACCTACACATGGGAGCAAATCTACCAGAAAAAGTGATAATTGTTACTTAACCACTCCTACAAATCCAAGACCCCAAATATTACTCAATAAGGAATCAAATAATCTGCCTGACCCTGACCAAACTGCGGACCCCACAGTGACTATCAGATTGTTACAAGGTTCTGATTACTATCACCACCGCCATACGTCCAGTACATGTAGTGGCAGAAACTAGTTGTTTGTAAGGATCTGCAGAAATATAAGTAATATGCAATGCAGTTAATTGGTCACTCACGGAGACGTCTTTTCTGATCAGCGTTCGTTCACTTTTCTTTTCTTCTCCATCCGGTTCACACCTTCTGTGATTGCTCCGGCCAAGACTCGTCCCTGAGGATTTTGGACACAAATATCTTAGGAGGGGGGGGAATCCTTCATTTCCAGCAACCTCCTTAATTATTTTTTAGGGGTAATTGCAGTCCCCTCAGTTAGGTATTATAGGGGCACTGATGCGTATATGGGCCACTGGCCAGGCTATATGAGGCCTCAAGAAGGTTTATAGGGGCACTGAGGCAGTATATGGGGGGCGACTGAAGGCAGTATATGGGCGTAAAGTCAATATATAGGGGAATGAGGCAGTTTATAGGGAACAGGCGGTAAATGGGGGCACAGGCAAGGTATATGGGGGCCACAGGCTAGGTATATGGGGCACTGTGGGGGTATATGGGGCACAGGCTGGTATATGGGGGTCCACAGGCAGTATTATGGGGGGGATAGGGAGGTATATATGGGGCAAAGGCTCAGGTATATAGGGGGCACAAGGATGTATATGGGGGCACCAGGATGGTTTATAGGGACACAGGCAGTATAGTATGGGCCGGCCACAGGCAGTGTATATAGGGTCACAGGCAGTGAGTATATGGGGCCACTGGCAGGGATATGGGGGCCACTGAGGTTTATAGGTGGCACAGCATGACATATGGGGGGCCACAGGCAGGGATATGGGTGCCAAAAAACAGGCAGCATATGGGGACCACAGGCAGGGATATGGGGGCCACAGGCAGGGATATGTGGCCCACAGGCCAGTATTTGGGGGCCAACAGGCAGAAATTATAGGGGCAAGGCAGACATATGGGGGGCCACACGCTGGGATTTGGGGGCCACACAGGCTGGCATTATCGGGAGACAGACAGCAATATGGGGGCCAAGCAGGGTATTGGGGGCCACAGGCAGGGTTATGGGGCCATAGGCTGTATATGGACGCCACAGGCGGGATATGGGGTCCACAAGGCAGGGATATTGGGGTCCACTGGAAGGCGATTATAGGGGCCACAGGCAGCATTATGGGGGCCACAGCAGGGATATGGGGGGCCACAGCAGGGATTTGGGGGCCTATACAGTTATATGGGGGCTACAGGAAGGTTTGGGGGCATGGCTGGCATTTATAGGGGAAACAGGCAGTTATGGGGGCACTAGGGCAGGGTTATGGGGGCCACAGGGCAGGCATTATAGGGAGAACAGACAGCTTATGGGGCACAGGCTGGGATATGGGGGCCTTAGGCTGTATTTGGGGGCCACAGGCTGGGATATGGGGCCATAGGAGTATATGGGGGCAAGGAAGGGATATTGGGGGCCACAGGCAGGGATATGGGGGGGCCATAGGCAGTATATGGGGGCCACTGGCAGGGATTTAGGGGGCATTGTCAGAATATGGGGGCCACAGGCTGGGATATGGGGGCACAGGTAGGGATATGGGGGCCACAGGCAGGCATTATAGGGGCACAGCTGCATATGGGGGCCACTGCAGGGATATAGGGGCCATAGGGGCAGTATGATGGGGCACACAGGCAGGGATATGGGGGCCAACAGGCAGGGATTATGGGGGTAATAGGCAGTATATGGGGGACACGGGCAGGTATTTGGGGGCCACGGGCAGCATTATAGGGGCTCAGGCAGTATATGGGGCACTGAGGAAGGTAAACGCTATAAAATAACAACATTCAATCACCTTAATCCCGGCGAGCGCGCTTCCGTCCTCTTCAGCCAGCGCTCTCTGGCAGCCTCTACAGCGCACGGCCTATGACGCGCTGTGCGCCCGTGGAGAGCAGCGTCGCAATGGGACAATCACGTCATTGCGTTCGCTGCTCAGGCCGCACGGGGACGCGGCGGTTCCTCAGCGCTGTGAGGACCCGGCGGCCTCGCGGTGTCGGACCTGCGGGTCCGACACTGTCTGCAGAGCAGGGAGCGCTCGCTCTCTGCTCCGCAGAAGCCCTCAGCTGTGTGTGCGTCCAGCGGACGCAAATGCACCTGAAGGGCCAGTCGGTGCTCCAGGCCCATGGCAGCGGCCTGGAGCCCAGGAGACTCGGGCACAGGGGGTTTTATTCGGGGCCCGAGCCCCGAATAAAACAGCCTAGCGACGCCCCTGCCGTCCACTATATACCACATTCCCCTGATCTGTGTGGGGAACGCACCCAGGAAACTACAAGAGACTGTGAGTGTTCCACAAGGGCTTTATATGTTATTTTGTGGGGCTGAAGTTAAGCATGTATGCCTTGTTTTCCGTTTGCTGTGTAACTTTGGCTAAATAAACGCCGAGAGAGTTTAAACGAATGCCCAGGACGGTGTGTTTCTTGCTACCTCTGAGATACATCCCCACATGACACTTTGGAGGAAAAATGGCAAATTTGGCACAGTTTGTCAATTTTCACTTAGGGTTGTGTTGTTGCCAGCGGTTTAGACATTGATGGTTGTGTGTTCAGCTATTTTGAGGGCGCACCAAATTTACATGCTGCACACTGACTACTGAAGAGGCATTACAAATTTGAAATTGTATAAAAGACAAATAAAGGCATCACAGATGAAAATTAAGAGTATCATTGGCAGAGAAAGCAAAGATAACCCCAAAATATTATTTAGTTACATAAACAGTAAGAAACCGAAATATGAAAGTGCTGGTCCCTTTGAATATAAATTCCGTGTAATGTTGAAAGAGGATGAGGGAAAGGCTGGTCTGGTACATACCTTTTTCTCTACTTTATTTACACAGAAAACTCAATGACAGATGGCATGATTAGGGATAACGTAAATTATCCATTAAATGACAAATACTTAAGCCAGCAAGAACGGCAGTATGAAGGATCAGTCCTGACAAACTAATCTGATCAGTTTCCATGAGGATGTAAACTTCAGACTGTTAATGGTTAAGGTTATTTAAAAGAAAGAAAGAAATTACCATGTACAAATAGGTAAATGGAAAGTACAGAGATCTCTTGAATTATCTTTTTACTCCTAGAGCTGCAACCATGACACTTGGTCATCCTCTATGTCAAGAGGAAAGAAAGTTTAACCCCCATCATAGACATATACTGTAAGGCCAGTGGGACTAGAGAACTCATAGCCACAGAAGGTTGTGATGGTGGATTCATTGAACACATTCAATATAGGTCTTTAATATCTTCTTCAAAATATATTAAAGCTCATGGATACTAAAGTTTGGAGATTGGACATTGATTCAAGAATTTATTGCCATATTGTTATCAGGAAGAATTTTTTTTCTCAAGCATGGTGCACATGGCATCTGACTAATAAGGTATTTGGCTATTCTCAAGATCAATACAGTAGAGTTTTAGGTTAGACTCGATAGAAATGTTCCTTTTTTTAACTTTAACAACTATGTAACTATATTACAACTTGATGAAACATTATCATCAACATCTTCATTGTTATCAACATCATTATCGGCAACATCAATCAACCAACATTATGATCCTCATAAACATTATCAACATAAACCATCACAATCTAGATCATCAATGTCATCATTAACTTCATTAAAACTTGGCATGTACTGTTGCAGTGGTTCTTATGTTAAATTATTAACACTATTAAATACAACAGTAGTGATCGTTTTGTGTACTTGAAACTACAGACAGATCCATATCTTCAAGGTGGTAGTGGTAGTACATGCTGTAACGGGAGGCGCCGCACCCCGGGCCGCCGGGCGCGGGCGCACCCTTGTCCCTCTCCCTGAACACCCGGCGGGGACGGGTGGCACCACTGGCCATACTACGCGGCGCGGGCGCACCCATTCCATCCACTTACCTAACCACGCTCCTGCACTGCTCTCTTCCCCTGCTGGCCGGAACGTGCGCGCTCGTTCATGTAAATTTAAAGGGCCAGCACGCCGGTAATTGGATAAATTCCGGGCGCTGACCCTATATAGGTTATGGAGCCACGTCACTGGTCGCGGGATCTGTGTTGCCCTAGAGAAAGCGATACGAGGTCTTCCTGCCTCGACCGGGTTCGTGAGCACCGTCTACGGTTCTCGACTCTGAACCTTTGCCGCCTGTCCTGACCTTCCTGCCTGTCCCCGACTACGAGCCTGCCTTACAATTTTGTACCACGCTACACCTCGGCTGCCTCCGCAAGCAAGTCACGTCAGTGTAAGCGACCAGGTAGACTCCAGCCGCAGCAAGTTTATCCCGCTTTGCGGCGGGCTCTGGTGAGAGCCGGGACCTAATTAGATTCCGCTCTCTGGCATGGCTTACGCCATCGCTTGTGGTGGTCCAGAGGATCCACTATCCCAGACGTTACAGTTAGATCCAGCCATGGATCCCGCCAAGGTGCCCCTGCCTAGTATTGCGGACCTTACAACCGTTGTCGCCCAGCAATTGCAACAGATCGCACAACAGGCACAGCAATTGGGCCAGCTTTCCGCCATGATGTGACAACTGCTAACATCCCAGCAGCAACCGTCTACACCGCCGGTGGTACCTCCTACACCAGCTGTTCCGTTGGCAACCATGGTTACCTCTACCAACCAAATTCGATGGGGACCTGAAGCTCTGCCGGGGTTTCATTACCCAGTGTTCGATGCATGTGGAACTGATGGCCGATCAGTTTCTCACTGAAAGGTCTAAGGTCGCATTCATGGTGAGCCTGCTATCTGGAAAGGCTCTGGCTTGGGTGACCCCCTCTGGGACCAGAACGACCCGGTGACGGCGGACCTGCAGGCTTTCCTCCAGGAATTCCACAGCGTCTTTGAAGAGCCAGTGCGTGCATCATCAGCCAAGACGGCACTTCTTAATCTACACCAGGGTGACTCCTCCATGGGGGATTCCGCGGTACAGTTCCGGACCCTGGCTTCGGAACTCTACTTGAACGATGCTGCTTTTCGCGCTACCTTCAAGAAGGGCCTGTCTAGTAGGGTTAAGGATGCTCTCACTGCAAGAGACCTCCCATCTACCCTGGGTGAATTAATCCACCTAGCTACCCGCATTGACGTGCGCTTCGCTGAAAGACAGGAGGAGCTCCGTCTAGAACGAAATTCTGCGCACCCATGCCGATTACCTCGTCTGGCTCCAGTGTTCCAAAGTTCATTGCAACCGCTTCCACTAGCCTCCAGTGCGGAACCCATGCAGGAGGAGCGGGTCCACTTGTCGGAGCAGGCGCTGTCCCGTCATCGCATGGAGAACTTATGCCTCTACTTTGCCAGTCCGGCCCATTTTCGCAGAAGTTGCCCGATGCGTCCTCAGCCTGCGGGAAATGCTTGCACCTAGGTTCCGTGGGAGAGGCGTTCCTAAGTGCTAACTCTTCCTCTCCACGTTTGATGATTCTGGTGGAGGTCACGTCTGATGCTGGTCCCTCGTTCCGGGTGCAGGCCTTCCTGGACTCAGGGTCTGCCGGGAATTTTATCCACGCCTCTGGTTTCCCGTTACCGCCTGCCTGTACTTCGCCTGGAAAAGCCTTTGGTCATTTCCTCGGTCAGTGGAGAACTCCTTAAAGTTCCCATTCAGTTCATCACCCAGCTGGTGTCCATCCGCATAGGGATCCTGCACAAGGAGAAGATCTCTTTCCACGTATGGCCTTGGTCTTCCTCGGCGATTCTATTGGGGCTTCCCTGACTGCAACGTCACGCCCCTACGCTCGACTGGAAGACAGGAGAGGTCCTGCGTTGGGGACTCGAGTGCCAGGATCACTGTTTGGTGACCCCACGCCCGGTTTCTACCACTTCTCCGCAGTTGCCCGCCAAGCCTCTGCCAGGCCTACCAGCGGAGTACCAGGATTTCGCGGACGTCTTTTCGGAGAAACAGGCTGAGACGCTGCCGCCCCATCGGCCTTATGACTGCCCGATTGACCTTCTCCCAGGCACTAGCCCCCCTCGGGGAAGGGTCTATCCGTTGTCCATGCCTGAGATGCAGGCCATGTCGGCATACATACAGGAAAATTTGCAGAAGAGCTTCATTCGCAAGTCTTCCTCTCCGGCCGGTGCTGGGTTCTTTTTTGTGCAGAAGAAAGATGGCTATCTTCGCCCGTGCATTGATTAACGAGGGCTAAACAAGATCACGGTGAAGAACCGTTTTCCGCTTCCGTTGATCTCGGAACTCTTCGATGGTCTCCGGGGGGCCAAAGTATTCTCTAAATTGGACTTGTGAGGGGCCTATAACCTCATCAGAATACGAGAGGGGGACGAATGGAAGACGGCTTTCAATACCCAAGATGGGCATTTTGAATACCTGGTGATACCCTTCGGCCAACGCCCCGGCCATTTTTCAAGAGTTCGTCAATGACGCCTTCAGGGATTTATTGTACACCTGTGTCATAGTATATCTGGACGACATCCTGATCTTTTCCCCAGACCTCCAGACCCATCGGACACAGGTGCGCCAGATTCTGTGGCATCTGTGCAACAACCATCTGTATGCTAAACTGAAGAAATGCTTATTCTTTAGACCAGCTTACCCTTCCTCGTATATATCGTCTCTGCTAAGGGTCTGCAGATGGATCCAGCTAAACTCTCTGCGGTCCTGCAATGGCCCCGTCCTGTCAGTCTTCGGGCGATACTGCGCTTCCTGGGATTCGCCGACTATTATCGTCAGTTCATTCCTCACTTCTCCACCCTGGTGGCTCCCATTGTGGCCCTCACTAGAAAGAATGCGAACCCAAGATATTGGCCTCCGGAGGCTGAAAAGGCGTTCAATGAACTAAAGACTGCCTTCTCCTCTGCGCCTTTTTTGGCCCGGAAAAACCCCAGAAGCCCTTTCCCCTTTGGGGGTTTGGCTTGCTTTTTCATGGGGGGGGGGCCCGGCCCTCCACGGGGAAAAACCCTACCCTATATTTTTTTATGGGGCCCACGCCCCTTTCCCCTGTGGTTTCTTTGTTGCCTCCGTTTCCCCTAGAGAAAGCGTTATATTTTTTTTCCTCCCTTTTTACATGTTCCTGCCCCCCTTTACGTTTTCAAACCTCTAAACCTTTTTGTGCCACCCTGCCCTTCCCGGTCGCCCCCCGACTATGACCCTCCCTCAGGGGTTTTTTGCCCCGCTACACTGGGCCCTGCCTCCCCCAAGCAATTTCACGTCGGGGGAAAATTTGCCCTGGTGGGACCCCGCGAAAGGTTTCCACCCCGTTTTTTGCGGGGGTTTGGGGAAAAAAACCGGGGGAACCCTACTTAGTTTTCCGCCCCCGGGGCGTCCCTTACCCCATCGCTTGGGGGTGGCCCAGAGGATCACTACCCCGGGGCCGTTCCCAAAGGCCAAGCCCTTGGTTTTAAAGGGGGCTAATTTCCCCCTTTTAAATAAGAAGACATTAGTATTATTAATGAGGTGTTAAAAAAATTTTATTTTTGGGTTTCAAAAAGTAGGGATGGGAAAATGGGCTTCTAACAAAGGGGGAATTGTTTAGAATTTCACCCAAAACTTGGGTTTTCTGAAACAAAGAAAAAGGGTTTTGGGGGTGTTTTGGGGGGGAAAACGAAGGTTTTTTTAATTGAAAAGGGAGGGGCGAAGCACATGGCTTTAAATTTGGGGCCCAAAAAAACTCGTGGGGGAAAAAAGGGGAATTTACCCTTTTAAATGACATGTGCAGAGTTTAACCCAATCAGGGGCCCGGGCGGGATTCTTTTGATTTCACCGCACTTTTAAAACGTCCGGTTTGCTGTGGCAGTTTAACACCCCTCCTCTTTGCTGTGTTATAGCTGTGAGCTCCGGGTACCCCTAAGATTCACCCCAAAAGAAAAACTTTTTACAGGGGTTTTTTTTTTTTTTTGGGGGGGGGGGGGGTTTTTTTTGTCACGGCTTTTTCTGGGGATTGTTTCCCTTTTTCGTTCAAATTTTTGTTTTGTGGGGTTTTTGGGAAAAATTGAATTTCCGTGGCGTCTTTCCCGCTGCTTTAAAAACCATTTTAATGTTTATTTTCTCAGTTTGGAGCATTAAATTCCCCCAAGGGTTACCCATCCCTTTTTTTTGCTGTTGTATTCAGTTAAAAAAAACAGCTTTTTTTAAAATCCAAAAACCCATTTTAATTTTTTGGTTGTCATTTTTTTGCGAAAATTTATATCCAAGGATAATTGGGCGTTTTTTTCTGTTTTTTGTCTGTGAAAGAAATAGGGTTTTTACCCCCCAAAAAGAAGAAGTTTTGCTTGTGCAAAATTTTCCTACCCGAAGGAAAAATTTAGTTTTTTTTTGTGTTGTAGTCATTTAAAATACCGTCTTTTTTTAAAACCCCCAACTTAGCTTTTAAATTTTTTTTGGCGTTTGGTTTCTTTTGGAAAGTTTTACCCAAAAGGGTTTAAAATGAAGTGTTTTTCGTTTGTTTTTTGTCGGAAAAATTACACAATTTTTTAAAAAATCCCATAGAGAGGGGGCAAAATTGTTTTTAAACCGAAGGGGGAAATTCTTTTTTAGTTTTCGGGAAAAACTTCGGTTCTGAACGAGGGCCAGTTTGGGGTACTTCGCGTGAACAAAAGGGTGTGTTTTTGTTTGAAAAAAGGGCCCTTGGGAAAATGGCGTTCCTTTGGGGAAAAAGAACTCTGGGAGGAAAAAAAGGCAAGCCTACTGATATGTGCAGGATGAAGCCAATGGGGACGGGCGGTTTCCCGGTGCGTCAACGCACTATATAAATCCGTGCTCGACGCTAGGAGCTCATACCGCTCTCACTGTACTGATTAGGGAAGGTGCTGCCACGGCTGCTTATGATATCTCTTACTAAAGAACTCATTTTTATACAGCGATTTTTGGGGGGTGTCACAGCTTGTGACAAGCTCTTAACGTTTTAATTCTGATTTTGTGGGGTATTGGAACTGAAGTCAGTGTGGTCCAATGCAGCTGCTACACATTTTAAGGCTATTGCTCACAGCACATTAAATATCAAGGGTTATCTAAGCCTGTTCCTGTTGTATTTCATTTAAAGAAACGCGTTTTTACAATCCAAATACCACTTCATTTTTGGTTGCTCAATTCTTTTGCGCAATTTACATCTAGGGGTTAATTAAGCGTTGTTCTGCTGTTGTGGTCACTAAAAGAAACCGTCTTTTTCACCGCCAAAAAATATATTTTTCCTGTAGCATAATTCTTAACCGAAGGTTAATTACAAGTTTTTCTCTTGTTGTGTACCGTAAAATACACGCCATTGTAACACGCTACAAAGCTGATAGTTTTTGGTTGCTCATTTCTTTGGCGCAATTTAAATACAGAGATTAATTAAGCATTGTTCTGCTGTTGTGGTCACTATAAGAAACCTTCTATTTCACCGCCAAAGAAGCAATTATGCCTGTAGCATAATTCATATTCGAAGGTTAATTAAGCCTGTTTGTGCTTTTACATTCAATAAAATACACAGTGTTTTTAAACGACACATACAAGTAAATTTGTCCTGGTCATTTGTGGAGCGCAATTTATATCCAAGGGTTACCCAAGCTTGTTACTAGGTTCATTTGAACTCAAATACAGGGTGTGTATTTATCATATACAGATATCTTCATCAAACAGTGTCTGTACATTTTAGAACAAACAGTATGTCAGACAGAGAGGTGGCAGGCTCTTCACCTGCGAGTGGCAGTGGCACAAACATTCCTGGAGGTCCAAGAAAGTAGCGGCACAGGGGCTCAGCGAGGCAGCGGTGGTAGTAGTCACTCGCTGCGGAGCGTTGTCGGTAAAATCAGATACTCGGCGGTGTGGCAGTTGTTTGCTAAGACACCGGAGGAGCCGAATATGGGTATATGTAGAATCTGTAGGCAGAAAGTGAAGCATGGCCAAGGAGCTAACGTTGGCACCACGGCCCTGCATCATCACATGCAGCGTCACCATCCGGTGGCCTAGGAGAAACGTGGCTCAGATGTGGTGGTCCATCCTGCCGCCGCAGCAACAGCAGCAGCAGCGCCCAGTGGCACGCATGCCATTGCAGCCAGTCAAGGCTCCACCACCTCTGCAGAATGGAGTTGTTTCTCTTTGCCATCATCTGTCGGTCCAGATGCACTCTGCCACCCCAGTTAGAAGGTCCGCTGGACTACTGGGCAGCCAAACTGGATGTGTGGCCGCAACTTGCCGAGTTTGCAGTGATGAAGCTGTCCTGCCCGGCCAGTAGTGTGGCATCAGAGCGGGTGTTCAGTGCGGCGGGGGCCATCGTTACCCAAAGGAGAACCCGCTTGTGCACGGGAGATGTAGAACGACTGACCTTTGTCAAGATGAATCAGGCGTGGATCGGCCAGGATTTTCACACACCAATACTTTAGGCGTCAGACTACATCAGCCATGAAGCCTCACCCAAACTGTGAGAAATGAGTCTGGGTTCAAACTACCTGCCTCAGCCACTATTCTGATGCCGCCACCCGCCTGATGCCACACATCTGCTGACAGTTTCTCCATCTGCCACCAACCATCTTTACCAAGGACTGGTATTGCCACCCACCTCCACACTCTGTCATTGTGATACTCTATGACCTCATGCTGCTGCTGCTGTTGCTGGTGCTGTGACATCCACACTGTGTCATTGTGCCACTCTCTGACCTCATACTGCTGCTGCTGTTGTTGCTGCTGCGGTCACCTCCTCTCTCTGTCATTGTGCCACTCTGTGGCCTACTCCTGTATCGGGATGAATCGCGTTAAAAAAACGATATTTCCAGGCTGCACAGAGCCTGCAGGTAGCTGTAGAACGGTGTTTCATGCTTAAATATGCAGAGGGAGCTTGGTTTGGTCTTCATACAATATTGTGTTTTAGTATGACACGTAGATGACTGCCGCCGCTCTTAGAATCGCTTCACTATAAAATTCCCTGGGCACTTAAGAGGGCAAAACTGACCAAAATACTGAAGCGGGAATGTAGCCTGATAAAGTCATGGCAGCGAAAACTGGAAAAAAAAACAAGCTGAGAGCTTAGTTGGCAACATCAGTGACAGAGTTTGGAGGTGACAGCAGAAGCCACAGCAGCATGAGGTCAGACAGTGGCACAATGACATTCTGGAGGTGACAAAACAGTAGTAGGCCAAAGAGTGGCACAATGACAGAGAGTGGAGGTGACAGCAGCAGCAGCATGAGGTCAGAGAGTGGCACAAAGACACAGTGTGGAGGGCACGGCCGCAGCCACAGCAGCAGCATGAGGTCAGGCAGTGGCACAATGACATTCTGGAGGTGGCAAAAACAAGAGTAGGCCAAAGAGTGGCACAATGACAGAGAGTGGAGGTGATGGCAGCAGCAGCCTGAGGTCAGACAGTGGCACAATGACAGAGTGTGGAGGGGACGGCAGCAGCCTCAGCAGCAGCATGAGGTCTGACAGTGGCACAATGACATTACTGAGGTGGCAAAACAGTAGTAGGCCACAGAGTGGCACAATAAAAGAGAGTGGAGGTGATGGCAGCAGCAGCATGAGGTCAGAGAGTGGCACAATGACAGGGTGTGGAGGTGACGGCGGTAGCCACAGCAGCATGAGGTCACAGAGTGGCACAATGACACAGTGTGGAGGGCACGGCAGCAGCAGCATGAGGTCATAGAGAGGCACAATGAAAGAGTGGGGAGGTGGGTGGCAATACCAGTCCCTGGTAAAGATGGTTGGTGGAAGATGGAGAAACTGTCAGCAGATGTGTGGCATCAGGTGGGTTTCGGCATCAGAATAGTGGCTGAGGCAGGTAGTTTGAACCCAGACTCATTTCTCACAGTTTGGGTGAGGTGTCATGGCTGATGTAATCTGACGCCTAAGGCACTGGTGTGTGGAAATCCTGGCCAATCCATGCCTGATTCATCTTGACAAAGATCAGTCATTCCACATTTCCCGTGGACAAGCGGGTTCTCCTTGGGGTAATGATGGCCCCCGAAAAACTGAACACCCGCTCTGATGCCACACTACTGATGCCACACTACTGGCAGGTCAGCTTCTCCACTGCAAAATCGGAAAGTTGCGGCCTCACATCCAGTTTGGCTGCCCAGTAGTCCAGCGAATCTTCTAACTGGGGTGGCAGAGTGCTGTCCAAGTAGGCCACCACCTGTTGGTTCAGGGTCTGCTCCAGGTCCTGCTGCTGCTTCTGCTGGCGAGTGCCCTCCTCACTAGGCGGGTAAAGGAAGCTGCTCATCAGTGACTCCAGACTTAGGATGCTGCTAAAGGAGCTGGTACTGCTCCTACCCCCACACCTTCCCCCAGCAGCCGCGGCAGTAGTACGTGAGCACTGAAGAACCCCCCTGTCAGACCTGTCAGAGGAGGGACGATGCCGCACATAGGCAGCGGCCAACTGACTACAGAGGATTTCCCTATAGTATTTGAGTTTGTCCTCCCTCTCAGCAGCTGGGAAAAAGGCTCCCATTTTGGACTGGTAGCGAGGGTCCAATAGGGTGGAGAGCCACAAGCCATCCCTCTGCCGGATGCTGACTATTCGGCTGTCACTAGCCAGGCAAATCAGCATGCTGCGGGCCATCTGCACAAGTGACTCCGAGTGGCTCCCTGCCTCCATCTCCACTGTATACTGCCACGGTGCTTGCGGGTCATCTGCCTCATCTTCCTCATCTCCATCTACCTCCTCCAGCTGCTCCTGCTCCTCATCTCTTGTCACCTGGGTAGAAAATCCACTCATTTCACCAGACAATGCTTCTTCTCCAATGTCCTCCTCCTCCTTCTCCTCCATTTCAGTCCCCACCGGACTCATGTGGCCGCGAGATGTGGTCGCCACGTCTCCAGTCCCCTGCCCAGACAGATTTTTCAGCATCTGTTCCAGGACATGAAGCAGTGGAATGACGTTATTCATCCCGTAGTCCTGGCGACTGACAAATAACGTCGCCTCCTCGAATGGCCTCAACAAACGGCAGGTGTCACGCATGAGCTGCCACTGGCTGACATCAAAGTTACACAGGGGAGTACTCCTGGATCATCAAAAAATCGTTAATGGCCTTTCTCTGTTCATACAGTCGGTCTAACATGTGCAGGCTGGAATTCCAACGGGTGGAAACATCGCATATCAGAGTGTGTTGGGGGAGGCCGTTCTGCCACTGCAACTCGAGGAGGGTGTTCCTGGCTTTGTAGGAATGGATGAAGTGCATGCACAGTTTCCTGGCCATTTTCAGAATCTTCTGAAGATCAGTGGAAGACTTCAGGAACCTATTCACAACCAGATTGAACACATGCGCCATGCAGGGCGCATGGACTATCCCTCCTTGGTGCAGCGCGGACACCCTGTTACTCCCATTGTCCATCACCATGGTTTCGATTTGCAGTTGGCACAGAGAAAGCCACACATCGATTTCTTGCTGCATGACGCGGAGCAGTTCCTCCCCTATGTGACTTCGTTCGCCGAGGCAAGCCAGGTGTAGAACTGCGTGACACCGCTGCGCCCTACACATGTGGCATGATGGATCAGTACTTGTGCAGGCTGAGATGATGATGGTGGTGGAGGAGGAGGAGGAGGTGGACATTGGCGCAGGAGCCGCAGTTTGACAACGTGGAGGAGAAAGCGGCGTCTCCTGTCCAAGTTGTTGGTGTGCCTGGGCAGGAAGTACATTCACCCAGTGGGCCATAAAGGACATGCACTGGCCCTGACCGTAGTTACAGCTCCAGACTTCCGCGCTGCCGTGCACCATAGAACAAACCAATAAGCTCAAGGACTGGCCCACCTTCTGTTCTACATATTTATGAAGTGCTGGTACTGCCTTTTTGGAAAAGAAATTACGGCTTGGAACTCTCCATCTCGGCTGGGCACAAGAAATTAGTTCTCTGAACGGTGCAGAGTCCTCCATTTGGAAAGGGAGGGACTGCAGTACCAACAACTTGGACAGGAGCACGGTCAGCTTCTGCACCTTAGGATGGTTGGATTCATACTGTTGTCTCTTTGCAATCGCCTCGCTGAACGACTGCTGGTGCCATGAGTAGCTAGGAGCAGGAGCATCCGGACCGGGAGATAATGTCAAAGAGAAACAGCTCCCTTCTGCAGAGGTGGTGGAGCCTTGACTGGCTGCAATGGCATGTGTGCCACTGGGCGCTGCTGCTGTTGCTGTGGAGGCAGGATGGACCACGACATCTAAGCCACGTTTCTCCCAGGCCACCGGATGGTGACGCTGCATGTGTTGACGCAGGGCCGTGGTGCCAACGTTAGCTCCCTTGCCACGCTTCACTTTCTGCCCACAGATTCTACATATACCCATATTCGGCTCCTCCGGTGTCTTAGCAAAGAACTGCCTCACCTGTCCTCAACCAGCCTCTGTCCCATCCGGTTCCCTCAGCCAGAGATCTACTATGTGGTCTGGGCTCAGCGCCACCATATAGCGAGGATGAACAATTAAAGGAGGGCAGTCAGCAGCTACTTGGCAGCGAAGAAATGTGGCCAATATCCCCTGCTTCTTGCAGTAGGCGGCAAAGTATAGATGTGGAGAGTGGCATGGGAGGTCATGTTGTGAAGGGTCAGCCTCGGCATACCAAGACTGGTGATGAGGACAGCAGTGACGATGAAACACAAATCGATGGTGATGTAGCCGACCGCACTTGGGAGCCGGGTGAAGCAAGGGATTCATCATCGTCAGGAGAAGAGGGCGTCAGCTTGCGCGTCAGGCAGCGGCGCAGCCAGCAAGTGTGTTGTGTGGCCGTGAGTCAGCAGGGTAGCAGCAGTGCGAGGTCGGGAGCCAAGCGGCCACAGTGAAGAAAACCCGCTTCGCAGATCCAAGAAAGTAGTGGCACAGGGGCTCAGCGAGGCAGCGGCGGTAGTAGTCACTCAGTGCGGAGAGTTGGCAGTAAAATCAGCTACTCCGTGATGTGGCAGTTCTTTGCTAAGACACCGGAGGAGCCGAATATGGGTATATGTAGAATCTGTGGGCAGAAAGTGAAGCGTGGCCAGGCAGCTAACGTTGGCACCATGGCCCAGCGTCAACACATGTAGCTTCACCATCCGGTGGCCTGGGAGAAACGTGGCTCAGATGTGGTGGTTCATCCTGCTGCCGTAGCAGCAGCAAATCCCAGTAGCACGCATGCCATTGCAGCCAGTCAAGGCTCCACCACCTCTGCAGAAGGGAGCTGTTTCTCTTTGCCATAATCTCCCGGTTTAGATGCTCCTTCTCCTAGCTACTCATGGCGCCAGTAGTCGTTCAACGAGGCAATTGCAAAGAGACAACAGTATGCATCCAACCATCTTAAGGTGCAGAAGCTGACCGTGCTCTTGTCCAAGTTTCTGGTACTGCAGTGCCTCTCTTTCCAAATGGTGGACTCTGCACCATTCAGAGAATTAATGGCCTGTGCCGAGCCGAGGTGAAGTGTTCCAAGCCGTAATTTCTTTTCCAAAAAGGCAGTACCAGACCTTCACAAATATGTAGAACAGAAGGTGGGCCAGTCCTTAAGCTTATCGGTTTGTTCCAAGGTGCAAGGCAGCGCGGACGTCTGGAGCTGTAACTACGGTCAGGGCCAGTACATGTCCTTTACGGCCCACTGGGTGAATGTGCTTCCAGCCCAGGCACACCAACAACTTGGACAGGAGACGCCGTTTTCTCCTCCACCTTGTCAAACTGCGGCTCCTGCACCAATGTCCGCCTCCTCCTCCTCCACCATCACCATCTCAGCCTCCACAAGTGCTGCTCCATCATACCACATGTGTAGGGCGCAGCGGTGTCACGCAGTTCTACACCTGGCTTGCCTCGGCAAGCTAAGTCACACAGGGGAGGAACTGCTCCGCGTCATGCAGCAAGAAATCAATGTGTGGCTTTCTCCGTGCCAACTGCAAATCGTAACCATGGTGATGGACAATGGGAGGAACATGGTGTCCGCGCTGCAATGAGGAGGGATGGTCCATGAGCCATGCATGACGCACGTGTTCAATCTGGTTGTTAATAGGTTCCTGAAGTCTTCCATCGATCTTCAGAAGATTCTGAAAATGGCCAGGAAACTGTGCATGCACTTCATCCATTCCTATAAAGCCAGGGACATCCTCCTTGAGTTGTGGCCTCCCCCAACACACGCTGATATGCGATGTTTCCACCCGTTGGAATTCTAGCTTGCACATGTTGGACCGACTGTATGAACAGAGAAAGGCCATTTTTTGATGATCCAGGTGGATAGGAGTACTCCCCTGTGTAACTTTGATGTCAGCCAGTGGCAGCTCATGTATGACACCTGCCGTTTGCTGAGGCCATTTGAGGAGGCGACGTTATTTGTCAGTCGCCAGGACTTTGGGATGAATAACATCTTTTCCACTGCTTCATGTCCTGGAACAGATGCTGAAAAATCTGTCTGGGCAGGGGACTGGAGACGTGACGACTACATCTCGTGGCCACATGAATCTGGTGGGGACTGAACTGGAGGAGGAGGAGGAGGACATTGGAGCACAAGCATTGTCTGGTGAAATGAGTGGTTTTTCTACCCAGGTGACAGGAGCGGAGGAGCAGGAGCAGCTGGAGGAGGTAGATGGAGATGAAGAAGACGAGATGGATGACCCGCAAGCAACGTGACAGTATACAGTGGAGATGGAGGAAGGGAGTCCCTCAGAGTCACTTGTGCAGATGGCCCGCAGCATGCTGATTTGCCTGGCTAGTGACAGCCGAATAGTCACCATCCGGTGAGTTATGAATTCTGGCTCTCCACCCTATTGGACCCTCGCTACCGGTCCAAAATGGGAGCCTTTTTCCCAGCTGCTGAGAGGGAGGACAAACTCAAATACTAAAGAGAAATCCTCCGTAATCAGTTGGCCGCTGCCTATGTGCGGCATCGTCCATCCTCTGACAGGTCTGACCGGAGGGTTCCTCAGCGCTCACGTACCACTGCCTCGGCTGCTGTGGGAAGGTGGGGTGGGTAGGAGCAGTACCAGCTGCATCAGCAGCAACCTACGTCTGGAGTCGCTGATGAGCAGCTTCCTTCCTCGCCAGCAGCAGCAGCAGGACCTGGAGCAGACCCTGAACCAACAGGTGGTGGCCTTCTTGGACAGCACTCTGCAACCACAGTTAGAAGATCCGCTGGACTACTGGGCAGCAAAACTGGATGTGTGGCCGCAACTTGCCGAGTTTGCAGTGGAGAAGCTGTCCTGCCCGGCCAGTAGTGTGGCATCAGAGTGGGTGTTCAGTGCGGTGGGGGCCATCGTTACCCCAAGGAGAACCCGCTTGTCCACGGGAAATGTAGAACGACTGACCTTTGTCAAGAAGAATCAGGCGTGGATTGGCCAGGATTTCCACACACCAATGCCTTAGGCGTCAGATTACATCAGCCATGACGCCTCACCAAATCTTTGAGAAATAAGTCTGGATTCAAACTACCTGCCTCAGCCAATATTCTGATGCCGCCACCCGCCTGATGCTACACATGTGCTGCCGGTTTCTCCATCTGCCTACCACCATCTTTACCAGGGACTGGTATTGCCACCCACCTCCACACTCTATCATTGTTCCACTCTCTGACCTCATGCTGCTGCTGCTGTTGCTGGTTCCGTGACCTCCACACTGTCATTGTGCCACTCTCTGACCTCATGCTGCTGCTGCTGTTGCTGGTGCTGTGACCTCCACACTGTCATTGTGCCACTCTCTGACCTCATGCTGCTGCTGCTGTTGTATCTGCTGCGGTCACATGCACACACTGTCATTGTGCCACTCTCTGACCTCATGCTGCTGCTGATGCTGCGGCCGTGACCTCCACACTGTGTCATTGTGCCACTCTCTGACCTCATGCTGTTGCTCCTGCCGTCACCTCCACTCTATGTCATTGTGCCACTCTGTGGCCTACTCCTGTTTTTTCCACCTCCAGAATTTGTCATTGTGCCACTGTCTGACCTCATGCTGCTGCTGTGGCTCCTGACGTGACCTCCACACTGTGTCATTGTGCCACTCTGACCTCATGCTGTTGCTCCTGCCGTCACCTCCACTCTCTGCCATTGTGCCACTCTGTGGCCTACTCCTGGTTTTGCCACCTCCAGAATTTGTCATTTTGCCACTGTCTGACCTCATGCTGCTGCTGCTGTTGATGCCGTGACCTCCACACTGTGTCATTGTGCCACTCTCTGACCTCATGCTGCTGCTGTTGCTCCTGCCGTGACCTCCACACTCTGTCATTGTGCCACTCTGTGGCCTACTCCTGTTTTCCCCACCTCCAGAATGTCATTGTGCCACTGTCTGACCTCATGCTGCTGCTGTGGCTGCTGCCGTGACCTCCACACTCTGTCATTGAGCCACTCTGTGGCCTACTCCTGTTTTTCCACCTACAGAATGTCATTGTGCAACTCTCTGACCTGATGCTGCTGTGGCCCCTGCCGTGACCTCCACACTCTGTCATTGTGCCACTGTCTGTCCTCATGCTACTGCTGCTGTTGATGCTGTGACCTCCACACTGTGTCATTGTGCCACTCTCTGACCACATGCTGCAACTGTGGCTCCTGCCGTGACCTCCACACTTTATCATTGTGCCACTGTCATTGTGCCACTCTTGGCCTACCCCTGTTTTTGCCAGCTCCACAATGTCATTGTGCCACTGTCTGACCTCATGCTGCTGCTGTGGCTGCTGCCGTGACCTACACAATCTGTCATTGTGCCACTCTGTGGCCTACTCTTGTTGGTGCCACCTCCACACTCTGTCTGACCTCATGCTGCTGCTGCTGCTGATGATGACGTCATCTCCACACTGTGTCATTGTGCCACTTTGTGGGCTCCTGATGTTGCTGCCACCTCCAGAATTTTGTCATTGTGCCACTCTGTGGCCTACTCATGCTGCTGCCAAGTGACCGCTGTCACACTGGAACACCCTGTGGTTTCCTAATGCTGTTTCAACGCTCACCACTCTATGATGTTGCCATTATGTTTAGTTGTCCCCTTCTTTTCACCTGTCAGTAGGAATGGGAAGGATCAGGATTGTCTAGCCAAAAGCTGGAGTGGATACAGAACACAGAAGACATGCAAATATCCCATTTACTGGTCATCTCTGTTTTGGATCAACTCCTGTTTGTTTTTGGATTTAGCAATACCAATGGATTATTGACCGAAAGCGGACACTGACGGATGAAAGGAAGGGCAAAATGATCAGAGACGTCAACACAAAATTACTGCCGACACCCTCTCCACTCATTCGGGGGCCTCTACATGTATCAGCGTTTATCAGAACAGGTTCTGTCATATTTTGTGATGGCTTGGCCTCACAGAGTGACCCCTGCTGTGACGTCTCCTTACTGTGCTTTGATCTGTGGAGGCTCCAGTAACCTACTTCTGTGTTCTTTGACGCTATCATAGGATCTTAGCCCTCAGCTCATTTCTTTCCAGCTGGCGCTGACGTTACCATGTCAGGCTGCGTTCCCACTTCAGTTTTTTGGTCAGTTTTACCCCCGTAAGTTCTCAGGGAATTTTAGAGTGACGCGATTCTAATAGCGCGGCAGTCACGTGCGTGTCATTCTAAAACACAGCATTGTATGAAGACCAAACCAAGCTCCCTCTGCATATTTAAACATGGCACAACATTCTACAGCACCCTACAGGTTCTGTGCAGCCAGGAAATAGCTGTTTTTTAACGCGATTCGTTCCGAAGTAATTCGGATCAAAACTCATTTTGACGGAAAATTCGGCGTAGTCGGCGAACCGAATTTTTGAAAACTTTGCCCATCTCTAGTCTTAAGTGTAAAAGCTATTCCTACGACCAGAAACACGTATTTGCTCAGAGGAATACCATCAACATCTTACAGATTTCAAAGAACGGTGTGGTAACAAATGGTTACATATTATATATTTAGTTATTAATAATGCTATAACATTAGTGTAAGAGCTGACATTATCTCATCTACTGTTACAGATTATAATTCCATCTATAACCAATGCTACTGACCAAACATCTCACCAACCAAGAGAAAAAGAAACAGACATATACAGTGCTAAGCCCAAGGGTAACAATGTTTTGAACTTTTGACTTTTAGGATCCATATCTCACCATCCATTACAGCTTTGAACATGAGACTACTATCATTTTATAGACAACTACACATCATATTGAACACTAAAAATATAGAGCATGAAAAAAAATGGATGAATGGTTATTGTGAAAGGCAAAGTAAGGAATTAAAATTTGACTTTTTTCTTCCATTATAGCTAGCAATTAATAATTCTCCTGGTTCAGCATTCATACTAATTTGAAGGGAGTTTTCACAGCCTTTTTCTCTAAGTAAACTGGATATATCTATTATTTTTGCTGCTCAGTTTATCGATCTCTACACCAATTAACTGATAGTACTGCCCTTGAGCATCATGTCTTCTTGGGTACCTTTAAGTAGGGGTTGGGGGAGCCGTTTAACACCTTAAAGGGTTGTCTCGTCAAAGAATAGTTTCAATTGTAGGGAACACAAAATAAAGACTTTTTTTTAAATATTTGCTTTTTTTTCCCCGTTTTCCCAAAGGTACAAGTGAAAATTTATTACCTCCTTTGGGATTTCAGTTCCCTCAGTAACCACCTGTAAACAAATTCCCCCGGGTGTTTGTTCATGGAAAAAAGAGAGTGAGTCACACACGGCGCAGTGTCGTCAGTGTCCCGTGTGCCAACAGTAAAAAGTTTATTTATCTCAAGAAACAGCTCGTAAAATTTGGGGTTTTGTTTTGGGGATCAGATAAGAGTCCTTGGAGTAGTTTGAGAAAATAATCTAATTAATTAAACTTGAAAGACGGACTTTGCTGACAAACATGGAGTTTATGCAAATTAGTTGAACAGGAAGTGCAGAGAATTTCTTTCTGCATTCTTGAAACTGTGGGGGAGCCTCTTAACCTTTAAGAACTGTAAACTGGGCCCACATCCAACAAAATCACTTACAGGCATAAATATACACATTATAATCTACATAATCACCGGTATATAGATCTGATTAGGTAGGTATTCAGCTCACTGTAGGTAGATTTGCTGCCTCCTGTAGGAAAATATACAGCCCCCTGTAAGTAGATAAACTGCTATATATATATAGCCCTCTGTAAGTGCAATTAGATATATTGCCCAATGTAGCTAGATATACAGCTCTCTGTAGATAGACATACTGCCCCTGTAGGTAGGTATACAGCTGCCTGTAGGTAGATATACTACCACCTGCATATATAGCTCCCTTTAAGTTATAGACCCCTGTATATTGCCCCCTGTAGGTTATAAGCCCCATGTATATAGTCCCCTGTAGGTTATAGGCCCCATGTATATAGGACACATGAAGGTTATAGGCCCCTGTATATAGCCCCCTGCAGGTTGTACCCCACTGTATATAGCCCCTGTAGGTTGTAGCCCCTGTAGGTTATAGATCCCTGTATGTAGACCCCTGTAGGTTCTAGCCCCCTCTGACTTTCAAAGAAAAATTATTAAAAAATATCACTCACTTCTCCGCATCCCCCACCAGGAGCTAGTTTCCAGCGCGAGCGGTATAACATCATAATGTGCTACTTCCTGAGCCATTCCTTTGTTGCACTGGCTATATGTTTTGGCTCATTGTCTTGCTGGAAGACCCAGTCATGACCCATTTTTAATATCCTGGCAGAGGGAAGGAGGTTGTCACTCAGGATTTTACGGTACATGGCTCCATCAATTCTCCCATTAATGAGGTGAAGTAGTCCTGTGCCCTTAGCAGAGAAACACCCCCCAAACATAATGTTTCCCCTCTTGCTTGACAGTGGGGATGGTGTTCTTTGGGTCATAGGCAGCATTTCTCTTCCTCCAAACACGGTAAGTTGAGTTAATGCCAAAGAGCTCCATTTTTGTCTCATCTGACCACAGCACCTTCTTCCAATCACTCACAGAATCTTCCAGGTGTTCATTGGCAAGCTTCATGTTCCTTCTAGAGCAGGGGGACCTTGCGGGCACTGTAGGATGTTAAACCATTACAGTGTAATATGTAATATGTTACCAATAGTTTTCTTGGTGATTGTGGTCCCAGCTGCCTTGAGATCATTAACAAGTTCCCCCCTGTTTAGTTTTAGGCTGATCCCTCACCTTCCTCATGATCAAGGATATCCCACGAGGTGAGATTTTGCATGGTGCCCCAGATCGATGTCGATTGACAGTCATTTTGTATTTCTTCCATTTCCTTACTATTGCATCAACAGTTGTCTCCTTCTCACCCAGCGTATTACTTATAGTTTTTTAACCCATTCCAGACTTGGGCAGGTCTATGATCTTTTCCCTGACATCCTTAGAAAGCTCTTTGGTCTTGCCCATGTTGTAGAGTTTAGAGTCTGACTGATTAATTGAGTTTGTGGACAGGAGTCTTTTATAAAGGTGACTATTTAAGACAACTGTTTTTAATACAGGTAACAAGTTGATTAGGAGCATCTAAGTGGTTTTTAGGTGACAGAACTCTTAATGGTTGATAGGGAATCAAATCTCTCAGCAAAATGCAAATACTTGTTAAAATTTTTTAAAAGTGGGTTTTTAGGATTTTTTTTTTGGATATTCTATCTTTCAATTTAAAATTAAACCCCCCTTAAAAATTAAAAGGGTGTTCATGTCTTTGCCCGTGGGCAAATTTAAACAATCAGCAAGGGGGTCAAATAAATTTTTCCTTTAAATGTACAAGTTTCCAAAAACTACTGTTGGTTTTTGTTTTGTGTGTTTTTAATTGGTTAAAATTGTTTGGGTTTTAAGTTAAACAGTTTTAATTTTTTTTTTGTTAAATCTCAGGGGGTATGTATATGTGAGTGTATCTCAATGATCTGTTTTTCTGAAACCTTTCATGCATATACTGTGTAACTATTGCTGTAGAGGCCAGGAGGCTGAGGGGTGCTGCCCCAGGTGCAGGGGCTTTGTCCTTTTTTGTATAAAAAAAACAAATTTTCTGTTTTTGCTGAAGAAGTAGTATTTGGGTTCCCTGATAAAATACACTATCTATACCTTTACCTATCGTGCTCCTCCTCCTTTTCTCTTCTCTCCTCTTCTCTCCATGCTGAACCCCCACACAGTCAGCAAACATCACATCGCAATAGTAAAAGGCAGGAAGGGTGATTTGTTTTTTGTATTCTGCACCCTATCTTAAAGTGAGTTTAAAATTAAAAACGCAGACTGAATTTTTAGCTCCCTGGGTCCCGTATTTTATATGGTTTTTTTACATTTTGCCCAAAAAATTTCATTTCCCCAAATAATTTTTGTTTTTTTGGTTTTTTTTTCAGGGGAATATGAGCAAATAGAACAAAAAAACTTTTTTTCCCCCCTCTGGGTTTGGTTTGGATGAAGCCATTTATTTTTCAAACACTGGTTTTCCTTTTTAAAAACCCTAATTTACAACCAAAAAAAATCCAAAATTTCCCTGATCAAAAAAATCCATATCCCCTTTTTTTAATACCATATATTGCCTCCCCTTCATCAATTACAGCTTTTAAGTTTTTTGGAAAGTTTGTGGAAAGAGGCTCTTTTCTT
>JAODAL010019527.1:0-71785 GCA_025379985.1 Phyllomedusa bahiana | reverse complement strand
CCCCTTTTTCCTTTTGCAACCCCCAAAACCCTGGGGCTTTTATTGCCCCAGCCCCAAAGGCCCCACGAAAAGGGCCCTACCCCCCTCCAAACAGGTGCAAACCGCAGACCATCCCACCGTGGACAGTGTACCGTCCCACTCTCAGCAGGTGCACAGAATTGGGGGACATTTTCCTGCAGGTCTTCCAATGTGGTGTATCTGATCATATGTGCGCAGTGTCCGACCACAGGCCTTTATGTGGGGGAAACAGGGCAGAGCCCTCAGCCAACGCATGATTCACCATTAACAACAACATAACAGATCTACCAGTGGCCGCACATTTCTCCAGAGATGACCATTCTATTGAAGACTTGAAGATTATGGTTTTAATGGGACATTTTAAGGCGCAGCAGGAGAGAAAGGAATGGGAATTTAAAATAATGCAAAAATTTCAAACTCTGCAAAATGGGTTAAATGTATATGCCAGCTTTATGTCAAACTATGTGTGAACTGTGAGAGCCACAAATTACACCTGATGGCTACGAGATAAGACAAAGAATTACTGACCCCCTCCGTCATGCCTCACAATTTTTTCAGATTGTTGATTTCTTGACCTTTGTAAATGACTTGTCTACTTATATTGCATTTTTGTTATTTTTAAGAATTCTAAGATCCTTTGAAGATCCATGTCGTTGTGTATAAACAAGTCTGTAAATGTTCAGTTCTTGTATAACATCAATGTCTGAAAAGGAGCTAGTACTCTCGAAAGCTCACCATCAAATTATTAAGTTAGCCTCTGAAAGGTATCGCCTGGTTTCTTCACTCTTCTACTTTCTATGGCTAACACGGTACAACATTATACTATTAGATTATCCATGGTACAAATGCTCAACTCAGACTTCCAGTTTCAAGTCTTGGCTATCCCCACCTACACATCAGTTCTATATTTCATCTCAGCCAGATATTCTCTGCTGCTGAACAGTGAGTACTCTGGAGGCCTTTAATGACTAATAGGTGGGTTCCTTCGGCTCTTTAAATTTGTTTTTTTGGCACAAAACAATTCCCGGAATTGTGTTTTTATTGTTCTGTTTTTTTTTTTTTTTTTTTTTTACTTCTGTAATATCTCTATAAAGAAGAAACAAACATGATAGTACCCACTTGCATTGGGCTTACAGTAAAAGGCTGTAATAAAAGGTTTTTGATACAAAGTACAATTAACTCACAAAACCAAAGAATTAGGATTTTAATACTTATGTTAAGCAAAAATCAATCTCCAGCTCAACCAGCAGTAGAAACAGGATGCACAGAAAAGGCAAGACTGTATGCACAGGAAAGAATTCAACGAGTGGAACATCCCCTAAAGCGTCTTTTATTTCTCTTCCATAAGACCTCAGAAATAATACTCTTGTAAGGCATTGTAGGTGCACGCATTAAAGTGAGTCCATATGAGTCCCACTGGGCCAACTACACATACAGGATCTGCTGGTTAATAGCATAGATAGAGCCAGATATACATAGCTATTTGTCCACAGGTGTATCAGTATTATTAGCTCTCAGCTGACAAATGAAACTACTGCTGGAATGGGCAATGGGACAATCAAACACCTTTTTTATTTTACTGTAATTTGTAGGGGTTTTTTTCCAGACCTCACAGCAGTTTCCTGGGATAACTATAATAATGTTAGCATTTTTAAAGGGAATTTGTTAAGTATTTTATTTTACTCAGATTAATTAAATGTAAATCTTTACATTCGAAATAATGTGTTGTAATGTTTCATTTTTGATTTGTAAAAAATGTGTAAAGAGTGCTCCTCCTTTAGCACTTGAAAGGCAAACTATTATTTTCTTTCAACAGAAGTTTATTTTGGTTTGAATCATGGCATGACAACCACTTGAGTGGTCACTATATGGAAACAGTGTAGGTTATATTTGTGCTTGTATAGTGGCAGCCTACAGATAATAGCCCAATCTATAATGGCTGCCACATGAAGGTGATTGTTAGAGGGAGGGGAATCAATGTGTCTCACCATTGGCACCCTGCAATGCAATTATGGGGTGACAACAATTTCCATGGCAGCTAGAGGCCAAACAATGCTTGTCGTGTACACAAGCCTATTAGGCCTACCACAGACAGGCTGTATGACTAAGGCATAAAAAAATACGGTGTATTTGTATTGCTATCATGACACTAATCGGTACTATAGGGGGAAAAAAAAAGAAAAAGTACTTACAGTTGAAACCAGAAGTTTACATATATAAAAAGACACATATGTATGTATTTCTCACTTTCTATCCCCTAGGGATGTACCCCCTTTTTGTTCCCCAAGCATTTTAAAGTTGATGACTTTTTTTATGATTATTTTGGGGGCACACCAAAAAAAACACTGTTATACAAGCCTTTTCCCACGGGACTATTTTAACTTTTTAAATCACGGGTTTCATGTTTTTAAAGGGTTTCCCTTGAAAATATATAAAAAATACAAAAAATTTTTGGGAGGTGTACTCTTTTTTTGTGAGTTTACTGCATTTTTCCCTATCTACAAGTTAAAACCCCAAAATTTTAAATCACAAATAAAAAAGACCCCATTGCTTGTTTTCCCCACTATCGACATGAAATCAGAAAAAAAACCCTTCCCTTTTTTTGGGCCCTTAAGGATTTCCCAAAAATTTAAATTTAAAATTTCCCAAATACCAAAGAAAAAATGAGAAAAACTTTTTTTTAAATTGCTTTCTGTCAAAAGTCAAATTTTTTACATACACCGGGAATTACTGTTTTTTTTAAATAATTTGGGGACAGCCCATATGAAAATTTTCTTTTTCTTTGGAATTTTGGTTTTTATTCTGGTTTTTTGGGCAACTTTTAAATTTAAAATTTGAGACCCCCTGGGGTTTGGGAATTTTTTTTAATGCAAAACCGGAAAACACTGCTTTGTGAAAAACATCATGGGAAATCAAAGAAATCAGCCAAAATATCAGGGAAGAAATTGTGGATTTTGAAGTCGGCCCTAAACCCTTGGGTAAAATTTTTCCAGATACCTAAAGGGTCCCCTTGTTTCACTGTAAAACAATTAAAACACAATTTCCAAACAAGAAAAGGAATTTTTCCCGGGGCCATCACACCGCTCAGAAGTAAAAACATTTTTCTTTTGCCCTAAAAAAAGAGATAAATTTTTCTTTGGGCCGCATGGTATATAAAACCCAAGAACAAAACCAAAAAAACCTTTGGGAAGATGCGGGGGGGAAAGCGGAAAAATTGTGTCATTATTAAATGAAACGAGTACTGTGTCAACATGGGCTAAAAAGGCCACTTTTTCCCGGGAAAGGGAAAGCCATTTTTTCACTTCGGGGGTTAGTGGATCCTCTGGACCACCGCAAGCGATAGCGTAGCCCACGCCAGGTAGCGGAATCTAAGTAGGTCCCGGTTTTTCCACCTGAGCCCCGCCGCCAAAGCGGGATGGACTTGCTGCTGGGCGGAAGTCTACGCAGGTCGCTACTCCTGACGTTACATGCTTGCGCTTGTCAGCCTAGGTGGTAAGCGTGGTACAAAATCGGTAGGCAGCGCATAGTCGGGGACAAGCAGAATGTCAGGACAGGTGGCTATGGTTCGAGGTCGTAGACAGGCAGAAGGTCAGGGCAGGCGGCAAGATTCGTGGTCGAAGGACGGAGGCAAATGGTTCGGTACACGGTAATCAGAGGCTGCATCAGGACAGCCGCAGGACAGAGGCTGCATCAGGAGCGTGGTCGGGTAAGTGACTTGTGGACAGGCAGGGAGACAGGGTCCTGCGACCCGACATGTGGGTCGCCAAAGCGCCCTCGGGAGTCAGCTTGGCACGGATGTGCCTGCGACCCGGGACGAGGGTCGCAGGGGCATCCGTGACAACCATTACTCCAAAAGAAACAAATCAAAGGCAGATTAATGTTTGCAAATCCACACAGCAACAAAGACCTACATTTTTGGAGACATGTCCTGTGGTCTGTTGACACGAATATTGAACTGTTTGGCCATAATGACCATAGAGGTAAAAGTAAGAAGTTTGGAAGCCTAAGAACACCATCCCAATTGTGAAACAGGGGTGCAGAATCATGTTGTGGGGTTGTTTTGCTACAGGAGGGATCTGGTGCAATTCCACAAAAAAGATGTGTTGTGATGAACAAAGGTTATATATATGTGTGGATCCTTGTGTCTCTATTTAAATAAATTGAATTAGTTAGTATATACCTCACATTATACAAGATATATCTTAATAGGCACACACTTATATAGTACAGCAATGTAAACAGCTGTATGTATTAAATACCATTTTGTTATAATGTGTTAACAAAATGGCTGCCTTAGTAGTTTGTATAGTTCTCGTGTAAAATCCAAGATGGCGCCTAGTCAGAAGTTACAACCTTTTGTTCAGACATTCCTGAATCTGTGAGAAGTGGTCCATAGATAAGGACGTGCCCAATAGACCCACCCAGCCAGCTACATGTGATGCCTTTCTTATCTTCTCATTTGCAAAAGGGGAATAAAAAAACAACAAACCACACCGAATTTGGTGAATAAAATTCAGAAAGCACTATTCATAGCAGCATAGGCATGTTTGTGGATTGTTTTCTCGTGCACCTTTTGTTTATTTTTAAGATAATTTGAACCCCCACAAGGACAGAATAGCCCTTTTGAGGCTCCTTTCTATTACAGATGTCGCCTTGCTAACGTGGTGCATGGGCTTAGGATCTGATTTATTAACCGAAAAACTGAAACTGGTGAAGCTCTACTGCGGACAGCAGATGAGAGATAAAGGAGCCATCCTTCTTCTGAAATCTGTCCGGGGTAAGTAAAGTTTCATACTTTGCTGTCCGGAGCAATTGTTTGTCTAGATTGGAGCTGTACTATTGTTTCATTCGGTAATTGGTTAGATCACGCAACAGGCAATGATTCGGGTGCCCATGCCATTGAACCTAGACCTGTCAAATTAACTCTTATGGTGTAATTTTCTGTTTTTATGTGTAATGAATGTTTGAAACTGAATGAAAGCAAAGCTGGAAAGCAAGGTGTTAAGTCCGCTGAGGAATACCGAGCCGAAAGCCCTACAGGCGCTCAGTGATTTATGAGAATCTCCCGCCTGGAAGATACACGGGAAATTCTTTCTCCTCGCAGTAGGAGACAGATCATCTGGCTTGGGAAAAAAACATCTTGTTAAAATTAAGAATTTCATTTTATTGGTGGAATCATGAATTCATGCTTTCCATGGTGTAAGGAATGCTAAGACCAGCTGCATGACATCGGTTGTCTATAAAATGCATAATCCCATGTTTTGTCGTGTGTGTGTGTTTGTGTGTGTCCTGAAGTGTAAACATGTATTTGTATAAACAAGACACAAAGAAAAGTTTGGTATGTGAGTTTAGTGCACAGCCGCCATCAGCTGGTTTTATAGTGTAAGGAATGTTTAGAAAGAGTCTCATTGTTGATAGGAAGAAGTAAGTGAAGAAGTCAGGAAGAATTTGGCAAGTAGCTGAATGTGTAATTAATGACACTCAAAAGTATTTTGTGTATATAGAGAAGGAAATGTCCTGAGGGTTATACAGAAAAGAAGGTAGATTGAAGGATTTTGGGAATGTTGTTAATGCTGAGATCTGGTACAGTGTAACTAGATGGATTCATAGAGAAGGTGGGCCCTGGTGGTGCAGAGCCAGTGTATCATCCCCCCAGGAAGAGTTTCTGAAAACAAAGGTAAGTGGAATACTGTGCCCGACACCCTGTAATGGATGGCGGAGGGACTTGTCTTGGGGTGGAGAGCAAATCAGGGGTGTAGATAGAACTGCTGCAAACAATAGGGAAAACAAGCCCCACAAGAAACAGCCCCACCTGTGACGCGTCCACCCTGCCCCCGTAACCACAACCTACTGCCCAAGCCCTGCCCAGTACACCCGCAGAACTACCTGAACCTTTATGCCACTGCCCCGCGCCCTTTTCATGTCACTTCCTACCTCCAGCCCCGCCTACTGCTCCCAAAGGAGTCACATCCTCCTTCCTTTTCTGGGTTTAATGTCCCGCTCTTCCGGGGTTACCACTTCTATTCCGGGACCATGATGGTGGTACACACACTGTATGACCAATCAGGATGCAGAATACTACTGGGGATATATGGCGACCAGGCCCAGCCAGGCCCTACAGTGGAGAACCTTATGGGTACTGGGGAGGAGAAGATACAGTGGGAGCAGGCTCTAACAGTCATGAGTATGACAAGATACGGAGGAAAAGAACGAGCGGGTGAGCTCATAGGAAAAACCCCCCAACAGAGCAAATATTCTGCTTGCTGCGCAGGGGGGCACACCACTGGCCCACTGCACAGCATCACCCCGAGAGGAGAGCTGGAGGAGTAGCGCTGACCCATGGAGAGGGGCCAGGTATTGACTGCGGCAGACCCCTCTTATCCACAGGCCTCACTGCAATGTGAGGGGGGTGCAAGGCCCGAACATATTATGATACATTCCTACCACCGAGAGTCAAGTGTCTGTCTTAACAAGGGAAATTGCCGGACCCAGAGAAGCAACCTATGCCCTACTACAAGAAATACGCAGATATGACACACTTACGAAAGATTTATGGTTCTTTTGTCAGATGGTTATAAGCAGGGGATTCAGACGGCCCCTTGTGGCCGAATCCCTCATCAAGCCGTCCAGATATGGATGAGATCACTGCCTGCCTCTCCAGAGTGTACTGTGAACACTGAAACAATGGCTGGGGACAGAACATTCAGACCAAGCATTACACCTGACATACTTTCCACACATGATAAAGGGAAACCAGTGGAGGAGATATCATGCACGGATAACTCAGTTTTCTCAAGATTTAGAGAATTTTCTTCCTTTGAAGAAGCCGCATGCTCGGATGCTGACCAGTGCCCTTTGTGGATGGCCTCTGACCTCCATCAAGAAGCAGCGAAGAGGTTCGGCCTGAGTACAAGACTCTACCAACTGATGTGGTGCTTCTATTTACACAAGGCATCGAGAGCAATGTGCCTGCGGGATATGTGGGATCAAGGTCTGCTCCTGGGATGGTGGCCAACCGTAGTGTTAGAGGACCCTGATCCTACCCAGCCAAGACCCAACCTGCTTACTTGCTTGAACTGCACAGAGCAGACACTGGTCCCCCTGCGAACAAGAGAGGAGAACACATAACAGCTAGATACTCAGACCGCTGAGCTCCTGAATTGCTTTGTCCTATTCCTGAAGCCCAGCAGTACCATAGACATGGATATCCACTCTTGTGCAAATTCTGGTATGAGGCAGTGAAGCCAACTCTTTTTCCCACCTTGATTGAAGATCGCTTATAGTCCTTCCAGAAGCTGAAGAAAAGCTATTGCCATGCCCCTGCACGAGGCATCCCGGCCTACCAGGAAGACCTTCAAAGTCTCTGTAATCGGAAATGGAAGGACCAATGCACCTGGGAGTTCTAGCACAGGCCCATGAGGCCGAAACAGACCAGTTTTGGATACTACTCTGCAAGACTGGAACCCTGCGCAATGGAGACCTTCCAGTTTTTACCAAGCTGTAAGCTGCAGCCCAAGTGCTGCTGATAAAGACAGTGGATATCGTAGTCGGAACACTCCCTCATCACTTCCTGGCTCCATGTGACATATCCGCCATTCCTCAACCGCGGCTTTCTCTTATCAGCGTCTCAGGCTTCACTGTTCTCTTCCTCCTGCCGTATAACGGTCATCTCTGCTTCGCTGTTGTGTCTTCATCCTGCCCCCTACTTTCCTTTTCCAAGGGGGGAATGAGGATGAAGAGGAATCGTAAGAATCTGGTGCAGCATGAAGAAAGCCATGATTGCTTTGAAGTCGTGAAGATGGAGACTTTCATTGAAACACGATATGTTTTCTTTTTGTGGATGGATTCCAGATTGCAGACAGTGCAGGACGATTTCACAAGGATAGCCGGTAGCTACATACACGCAGTGTTGGAAGCAAGAAGTCTGCCATTTATAAGTCCAGAAGAGCCCAGAAGACGGCAGCATGAACGTTTGGCAGTAGGGCAAAATGGCCAAATATTACAGACTGCAAGATACGCTTTCGGGTCCGCCCATCTCGACTTTGGACCTATTTGGTAAAGCACAAGTTTTCTCACTGCTGTGGGGAACCCAAGTGAAACATGGAAAGCCATTCAGGTCCATGATGGATGGCACTGCTGCTGCCACGGACAGTGGCCCATACTAAAATCAGACGACATGGAAGCTGAATACAGAAAGATGTGAAACCACTTGGCTGACCAAGCAGCCACACAGGGCGCAGGAGGTTAGGGACAAAGGGTAAGCCCAGTCGAGCTGTCAGTGTTCAGAGGAAAACTTACACCCAACCTGCAAGGAGACTGCTGGCCAAGATGCAGAGAACAAGCACCCACTGGAAGAAAAGGAAAGCTGGAAAAAAGAAGTAAGCCAAAGAAGAAACAAATAAACGGGCTATACTTGGAGTAGTGAAGGCGACCCTGCTTGCCACGGGCAACTATACCCAGCTTTTACTGCAATGGGCAACATGGAACGGGATTCTAGGAAAGCACGGACGCCTTAAAGTGGCAAAGAGAAACCGCGCATGGGATCTGAGACCAGACAGCCTGCCCATCAGCGTTGGTTAGAGTCAGGCACGACGCCCCGGGATAGTTAGAGCTCTCTTTCCCTATGAGATCCTGTTAGCAGTGCTCGGATAGGAAAGTGCATATTTTCTAGTCCCTCAGCATTTGTAGCTACAAAATGATGCAATGACCTTTATGTGACTGCAGTGATAAAGAGTGTGTCCCGCTAATGCATTCCTAATCCACCCCCTTAGAGGGGTTTTCCAATCCAGACTTAGACGTTGCTGCTCAAAGCTTACAGCCTGGAGACTGGGTCTACGTGAAGAAGTTTGTGTGTAAAACCCAAGATGCCGAGGTTTGAGGAGCCGTACCAAGTCCTGCTGACCACGACCACATCTCAGCGTACAAGGAGGCAGGAAAGAGCCCAACTGGATCCACGCTTCACACTGCAAGATCGCCCCAGCTCCCCGAGATTGGGGCAAGATGCATGCGTTTCACTGAGTTAAGTAGTTATGTGCTTTTACTCTTGGGCAGAACCCATGGCATATATTTGAGTGACGGAGGAGTACTGGAGACCCTCTTGCTATTACTGGGTGCTGTTGGTTGTGAACACAGGAATGACGGGTATAGACCAAGACTGCCTTAAATAGGAAAGATAAACATGGAAAACCCCTAACTTACTAGTAATCAAGGTTGACAAAGACAGGAACTGTGCGAGCAGCAGGGAATAACCAAGGAGAACGTATGTCCCTAATGCTAACTATTGAAGACCCCTCAGAGACTGATGGAGGCAAAAGTCCTGGGAGTCCATATAGTGAGTGAGGTGTTCAGAAATAGTGACACAATCAGACCCAGAGGAGGAAGAGAAGCCTCCACAAAGGGCAGCTTCAACCGCCCATGTGTAATATTGATTCCATAGGAGTCCCCAAAGGAGGTCCCTGAAGAGAGTTTAAAGGCAAGGACCAAGTGGCCGCGGGGTTTCAATCTCTGCTACTGATAATCACTGTACAACCCCAAACATGAGAAAACCAGCCTGTACTTTTTATCCCGATAATACAGTGAGCTGAAAAGGTAAGTTCACTGTGTGGCCATATAGAAAGAAATCTCGATGAGTTCTCTCAGAAGAATTATAAGCTTAACTCATGCAAAGATCACCCCTGGGAACAGGTAGGATTCTACTTCATGTTTATGGGTTGGCATTGGAATGCTTTGCCCAGAAAGGTATTGCCATATTTGATTTGTGTTGCTAATAACTTTCTCTACAATATTGTCTGGTTGTGTTCCACCATGCTATTGAGGACACTATGTTGTGAGACGCGCAGTGGACAGACTACTCCCATCCAATGAGAACAGTTGTCCACGGCCTTGCCTCTCAGATTACAGCGACACTGATCCACAGCCTTCAGCTTGTCCAAGCCTAGAACACCTATGATGATGTGGAACATAAGACCACTATTCTGTGAGAGACCATATGACGTCAAAGTGCTCCAGAAAGTCATCTACTCCCCTGCTGCAATCCGCACGTCTCACCAAAGAATTAGACCATTAGAAGTGTAGTGTGAGCTAGGGCGTATCAGGGACTACGGGGCCGCAGCCCTTGTCGGGGCGAGTTGACTTCCGCAAAAGACAAAATAGGGAAAGAGAACAAGGGAAGATTAAAAAATGAGAACAAAGTCCAGGGGGGACGTGTTGTGGATGGGAACATAAGGTTATATATATGTGATGATCCTTTGGTCTCTATTTTAATGTATTAGTATTAGTATATACCTATCACATATACAATACAATGATACTTACAGGCACACACTATATAGTACACGCATTGTTAAAAGCTGGGTATGTTAATACCGTTTGAGTTTCTTAATGTGTTAAACAAAATGGCTGCCTGTTCGTAAGTTTGTATAGTTCTTCGTGTAATCCAAGATGGCGCCTAGTCCAGAAGTTATCTACCCTGTGTTCAGACATTCCTGAAGCTGTGAGGAGTGGTCCATAGATAAGGAGACAAGCCAATAGACCCTCACAGCCAGCTACATTGATGCCTTCTTATCTACTCATTTGCAAAAGGGTATAAAAAACCACCATTTTGTGAATAAAATCAGAAAGCACTTTCATAGCAGCAAGGCATGTTGTGATGTGTTTTTCCCCCGAGCACCTTTTGTTTATTTTTAAAGATAATTTTAACCCCACACAGGACAGAAAAGCCCCTTTTGTGGCTACTTTCAAATAACAATGGCATCATGAGGAAAGAAGATTATGGGAGGTACTGTAAGTATACATTTTTTCCACTTTGGCCCCATTTCATATGAATTGTATTTTACTGGATAACACATTTAAGTTGTAATAATTCCATCCATCACAGCAAGTAGGGAACCTGTTGTGGTCTACCGTTGTTCGGGAAGAGCCGTTGTCCGGGGAAGAGGGCCCCAGCTTGAGTTTCGGACCAGGGCCCATGAGCTTTAAGCTATGCCCCTGCAGTCTGTCACATATAGAATGCTGATATAATCCACTCCTCTGTCACTTAGACTCCTGGTCATGCCCCTTCCTCTATCACATACAGACTGATAATGTAGCCCCCTCCTCTGTTACATATAGACTGGTGCTACAGACCCCCTTTGTCACATTTACACCAGTGGTGTAGCCCCCTCCTCTGTGACATCTAGACCACTGCTGCCCATACCCCTCCTGTCACATATAAATTGCTGTTGTAGTCCACTCCTGTCACCTACAGGCTGCTACTCATGTCTCTCTTTTCACATATACAGTTGAAACCAGGAGGAGAGTGTATACATAACACTTTTATAAAAAAAGACACATATGCATTTTTTCTCAACTATAGATCATGAAATCAATAATAAACCTTACCTGTTTCAGGTCCAATTAGGATTACCAACAGATTTTATATATATGCCAAATGCCAAAATATTTAAGGAGCTACAAATGATTTTATCATTACCTTCCTGGCTCCATATTTTGGTTCCCCCCACCCAACTCACGACACACTACATGTCCCACCCATCCCGGCCCCAATTACCGACCTGTTTACCTCCTTTTCCACTGCTGTTTGTTCATGTGATTGCAGGAGTTATGTCATCACAACAGGACGCGACAGCCAGATTGAGAGTGTATGGTTATCTGAACTTTCAAGACGAAAAGCTAGATAATTGCTCTAGTTGTTTACTTTAGATAAATCTCCTGCTAGCACTTTCAGAGAAGCTTCTAAGCTAATCGTAAACAAATTTAGCAGACTGAAAACAAGAGCTTGAATTACCAGAGTGAATGCATGGAGCTCCTAAGGCTAATTACAAGACAGTCTGACCGGAAGTGACAGGAATTTCAGCTTGATAAAAAAAAAAAACTGAGGTTAGACAACCCCTTTAATGTGATTAAGTTAAAAACATAACAAGTATATAAAATAAATAAATATTTAATAAAAAATCAGTATGCATAAATTACAAACAAAAAACCTTACACATATTAGGACTGTAATAACCTATAAAATTAATATATCAGGTTCTTTAGCGTGAAGCATGAATGGTGTAAAAAAAAAAATTGCAGAAAAACACTTTTTTATGTTATGACTACAATTTTTTTTTTAAATTCCACAGTAGTTTATATGTAAACTTAAATTATGCCTCCAAAAAACAACTTCTACTGCATAAACCAAGTCCTCAAACAACTGCATCACTGAAAAAATAAAAAAGTTACGAATGTTGAGGGCACACAGGGAGGCAAACCTAAAGTATTTTGCTGGTTACTAAAGTTGTGTTCCAGGACCTAGGAATGCTCATTTGTCTATCGGGACATGATTAAAAATAGAAGGTAAGACTCCCACTTCCCTCCCATTCACTCCCGGCTGCCGGTCTGCACATCCCAGATGTAAGCAGTGAACGTTAATCGTTCACGTGACAGTCGCCACTCCGAGTGTGCTCAAATTACACTCAGTGATGAGGTCACATCCAGGAGGTCATGTTAGGGACGGAGAGGTCATGTGTGACACAGAGATCAAAGATTGACTTTCACCCCCTCATGTGAAATAACGAAACATTTACTGCTTACATCCGGGATATGCAGAACGGCAGCTGGGAGTGAACGGGAGGTAAGTATGAGTCTTAGCTTTTATTTTTAATCATACCGCGACAGACAAACGAGCATTCTTAGGTCCTGGAACAGCCCTTAAAGGCTTAAGGGGTTAAAAGACCTTTGGTGACACGTCAATCATATGTCAAGGGTCGTTTGCGGTCTTAAAACCAAACCACACAGCTTTTAAATAAACCTGCAGTATAAAGGTAGGTTCACACGGCATATTGCGGCGCGTACTGTACGCGCCACAATACGCCGGGTGTTTTAGAATTATGCACTGACCACTGTGGACTTCTAAAGTGTGTGTGTGTGAGGGGGGGGAGTGTGGTTAAGCTCTTTGTCAGCGGCGTGCAGTAAGCGTTGGGGAAGATGGAGGTAATTGTGGGGCATATTTTGGGGCATATTGAAGTGCAAATACGCTGTGTGAACATACCCTAACAGGACTGTTTCTTGGAGCGCGCGACGCCCCTCCTCCTTTCAATGCATCTTTTGCCCCATGCGGTTGCCATGCTACTTGCACTATGGATTTCCAGCAGCCTTTACATGACTTGTACCTAAACTTCAGCAGCAAACTCTTAGGCTATGTCCACACTGCAGTGGACAAAAAATAAACAGAAAACCAAATACTAAAAACGTTCATAAAACTGAGTTTTTTGTCCACTGCCTGTCAAAAGCAACTGAAAAAACGGACGTTTTTTGGTACGTATTGCATTTTTTGACGTGTTTTTGAGCGTATTTTTGCAGCCATGCACAGCATTGTAAAAAAAAACCAAAAAACGCTGAAACAACGGACCTTTCTGTGCAGTGGAGACACAGCCATAGACTCCAATAGTTCTTTTTCTACCCTTCTCTGTCGTTTTTTGCAACATGTTTCAAAAAAGACGCAGTACAAAAACACTCAAGCGAAAAATTGACGCTCTGTGGAGACAGCAGGACGTTTTTACTTTAGAAGTCTATGGGAGCTGTTTTCAGTTGTTTTTTTTCATCAATTTTAGACAACTAAAAACGTTGAAAAAACTGAAGTTTTTCTGTGCAGTGGAGACGTAGCCTTAAAGCAACAATGCAGCCTGAGCCACACTGTATCTACTTCCTTCTTCCTCCCAATATAGCTTCTCACTGGTGGGCTCTCTGATGCCATCAGCCTAGTCACAGACAGAAAAAAAATCTAAAGACTGTAGGAGGAAACAATAAGCAAAGCCATAGTAACTAAAGGCCACACCTTGTAAGGAGAGGTAAGGCTTACCAACTTTCCTGGATGTGGCCATATTGGAGACACTTCAGGTATGTTAACACTGCGTGTTTGCGAGATGTATGGCTGGGTTCACACAGCAATTTTCATGGTCACTAATTTTCCTCATATTCCGCATAGATACTGTCCATTGCCTCAGCAGTCACTGTACAATGATAAGTGGTGCTGACAAATTTGCTTTTTTTTGCTTTTTTATCTATATATAATAGTATACTATCCTATAAATAATATTAACATAGTCACCAAATAGTACACCTATACATGGAGCAAACATACCATACATATGATTGTTACTAAAAAAAAAAAAATCACAGAATTGCTAGACCCAATAATATTACTGCTTAAGGACCAAATAACACTGCCAGACCATGACCAAATGCAAGCACCATATGTGACTAGCAGTTCTACACAGGCTCTGCAGACATATAGGTTATTACACAGAAGTGACATCCAGTGACGCACACATGATGAGTCATTTACTTTCTGGGTTTTTTTGCTATCTGACCCAGACTGCCATGATGAATTCTCTGGGCCTTGTCTCTGCAGAATTTACCACACAAACATTTTAGAATCCTCACTTTTTCACCACCTATATACCTACCTACTGTATAAAGGAAAGCATAGTGACACCTCCTGGTAGGTAGGTATACAGGTCCCTTTAGTAGGTAGCTAGGAATATACTTACCCTTAGCAGGTAGGTAGCTAAGTATATAGGCCCGTTCTGTAGGTAGACAGGTATATACAGTGCCATAGGTAGATTAAATAGTTCCCCACAGTAGAGAGGTAGGTATATAGGTCCCCTCAGCAGATAGGTATATAGTCCCCCAAAGTAGGTAGTAATATAGACCAGCACAGTAAGAAGGTAGATATGTAGGTCTCCCAGTAGGTAATTAGGTACATAGGGCCCTGTAGGTAGATATATAGGCACTTTCAGTAGCTATGAAGGGCCCCCAATAGATAGGTAAATAGGTTCCCAAAGTAGGTCACTATACGCCACCCCAATGGGTAGGTAGGTATACACCTATCCCCATAGTAGATAGGTAAGAATATAGGATTCCCCAGTAAGTTGGTAGGTACATAGGACCTCCCAGTAGTTTGGTAGGTATGTAGGTCCCCCTAGTAGGTGGTTGGGTATATAGGTCCTCTAGTAGGTAGGGACCTATAGGGCCACCCAGTAGGTTGGTAGGTCTATAGGTCTCCTTATTAGGCTGGTAGGTCTATACTTTCCCTCAGTAGGTTAGTAGGTATATAAGTCCCCGATTAAAAATAAAATAATACTTGCCTCTCCCTGTTCCCCTGTCGAACATCATCACACTGCCTGTGTAATGACATCACGTCACCTGTGCCATATACTCTGGTGGGTTGCAAGCCAGGTACTCCACGGTAGTTTTCAATTGTATGCATGTCGTAAGGATGCACATACAGTTGAAAACACTTCTGGTGCTCTGGGCCCACAGCAGCGTTCGGGAAACCATCTACTGGATTGAAACTTACACCACAGATAAAACTGCCTAGTGACACCCCTGATTAACACACCTACCTTCTGATGATAATGAGATGATTCTGCTTATTGTGATGCAGAACACACAGCAAAGATGGCAAATGAGGTGTAGAAAACAGATAGTGGGTGCCTATTGTAGAATCATTCAACATTTTTTGTTAAAAATATTTTTCTCATGGATAGTCACATAAAAACATCAAATATTTACTTTAAATAAAAATATATAATATAAAATAATATCTAATTTTCTAGAGATACATTCCCTTTAACAGCAGGTATACAGTGCCTTGCGAAAGTATTCAGCTCCCTTGAACTTTTCAACCTTTTGCCACATTTCAGGCTTCAAACATAAAGATATAAAATATGAATTTTTTTGTAAAGAATCGACAACAAGTGGGACACAATTGTGAAGTGGAACGAAATTTATTGGATATTTTAAACTTTTGTAAAAAGTAAAAAACTGAAAAGTGGGGCGTGCAATATTTTTCGGCCCCCTTAAGTTAATACTTTGTAGCACCACCTTTTGCTGCGATTACAGCTGCAAGTTGCTTGGGGTATGTCTCTATCAGTTTTGCACATATCGAGAGACTGAAATTCTTGCCCATTCTTCCTTGGAAAACAGCTCGAGCTCAGTGAGGTTGGATGGAGAGCGTTTGTGAACAGCAGTTTTCAGCTCTTTCCACAGATTCTGCATTGGATTCAGGTCTGGACTGTGACTTGGCCATTCTAACACCTGGATACGTTTATTTGTGAACCCTTCCATTGTAGATTTTGCTTTATGTTTGGGATCATTGTCTTGTTGGATGATAAATCTCCATCCCAGTCTCAGGTCTTTTGCAGACGCCAACAGGTTTTCTTCCAGAATGGTCCTGTATTTGGCTCCATCCATCTTCCCATCAATTTTAACCATCTTCCCTGTCCCTGCTGAAGAAAAGCCGGTCCAAACCATGATGCTGCCCCCACCATGTGTGACAGTGGGGATGGTGGGTTCAGGGGGATGAGCTGTGTTGCTTTTATGCCAAACATATCGTTTTGCATTGTGGCCAAAAAGTTTGATTTTGGTTTCATCTGACCAGAGCACCTTCTTCCACATGTTTGGTGCCTCCCAGGCGACTTGTGGCAAATCTTAAACAAGACTTTTTACGGATATCTTGAGAAATGACTGTCTTCTTGCCACTCTTCCATAAAGGGCAGATTTGTGCAGTGTACGACTGATTGTTGTCCTATGGACAGACTCTCCCTCCTCAGCTGTAGATCCCTGCAGTTCATCCAGAGTGATTATGGGCCTCTTGGCTGCATCTCTGATCAGTCTTCCCCTTGTTTGAGATGAAAGTTTAGAGGGACGCCAGGGTCTTGGTAGATTTGCAGTGGTCGGATACTCCTTCCATTTCAATATGATCGCTTGCACAGTGCTCCTTGGGATGTTTAAAGTTTGGGAAATCTTTTTGTATCCAAATCTGAGTTTAAACTTCTCCACAACAGTATAACGGACCTGCCTGGTGTGTTCCTTGGTCTTCATGATGCTCTCTGCGCATTAAACAGAACCCTGAGACTATCATAGAGCAGGTGCATTTATACGGAGACTTGAATACACACAGGTGGATTATATTTATCATCATCAGTCATTTGGGACAACAGTGGATCATTCAGAGATCCTCACTGGACTTTTGGAGTGAGTTTGCTGCACTGAAAGTAAAGGGGCCGAATAATATTGCACGCCCCACTTTTCAGTTTTTTTGTTTTTTTTACAAAAGTTTAAAATATCCAATACATTTCGTTCCACTTCACAATTGTGTCCCACTTCTTCACAAAAAAAAATTTTTTTTTTATATCTTTAGGTTTGAAGCTTGAAATGTGGCAAAAGGTTGAAAAGTTCAAGGGGGCCGAATACTTTCGCAAGGCACTGTATCTAACCTGTTTCTGAAGCGTTGCTGTCTTTCAATAATGTGTGTGTCAAACTAAATTTCATTTACTCGCTACTTGCACTCATTTTGAGGATTTGTTTGGCCAAGTAGAATATGCAGGAAACCAGAGTGTGGTCTTTTATTTATATAATGTGCTGACACTATGTATTACTTTTATTAGTACACATTTCAGTGAATTTATTTGCCACCATGGAGTAAGTGAGGCTTGGATCTCAGCATTTCTGCATTTGTAGAACATAAAAGTTTAAAAACAGATGTATTCAAGCGTTAATTGCCCCAAAGCAAAGTTATATATCACCTTCAGAATACCATGTGTCAGCAAAATGTTCTAATGACTGCTATTCACTCAGATACCTTTATCTCATCCAGTTTGAAGCTGAGTTAATCTTAGGCCTCAGTGCATGTAACATAAATATGGAGCCCCCCCAGCCTTACGGCTGGAGAGCCACATTCAAAATTCCATTTTTGAGCCAACCAACTAAAGAAAATTCTCAGCATGAAATAATGTTAACATCTTTAACCTGATCCCAGGAGCTTATGCCAGTGGTTTGGTTCCTAGCCATCAGTTGTGGACACTGACAACAGAGGGCCCTAACGTGAGAAAAAATATATACACCAATTGCTATACATTGATCACCATGAGAAAATCCCTCATTGCTGTATCAATCCTCCAGCATTTGTGAGATGTGGATAGAAATGACTATGGTCCCTGGCATGTTCTCTAACAGACAATGGGGAGCAGTGGGATTTTTCACCCGCGCTGCCCATTTACAGCTGTACAGGCTGCATTCATGGTATGTGCCCCTTTCTTCTCCTAGCAGTTAGAACTCCACTGAATGGGGTTCCTTGAAAACATATTAAGGGTCCACCCTCTGTCCATCTTCATTTCATCATATTCATTGATGTTATCTTTGAACATATTTGGCATATTCTTAATGGGATCTATTAGGATGTTTGTGAACTTATACAAAATAGTCTTTAATGGAAATGAACTGTCCCCAAAATCATCTCCCAATGGTGTTCTCTTCTGATGGACCTTTCAGCACCTTGTTATGTCAGAGACCCACTAGGCTCACTAGATGATCTTCTGGTGGTCTAATGCAACTCTACCTCTAAGCAGCCAGTTGGATATACTATTAATTTATATATATATATATATATATATATATATATATATATATATATATATATATACTATAATAAATGATAACATATAAGATAATATTTAATATACCTTAATAAATGCAGTAACAGCTTAAGGGAATCATTCTGTAATTACTAGGAACGACATTTTCCAACACGCCAACGCCAGGTTTTTGGTCAATATTGCGCCAAAACCGCTTTTGACACCATATTTTGGATGTAAATGATCTGTCGTAAACCAAAACTAGGCGCATTATATGCCGGGAACGACACATTGCCTAGATGTGCCTAGATAGGTGCATTACATAAGCTTCTAATGATATGCTATGTGCCACAATTTGAGCTAATCACGGCACAAAACATTTAATTGGTACAGTATGTAATGCCCCTATCGAGGTACATTGAGCACAAGTATATGAAATGCGCCTAACACATACTTGTAATGCACCTAACACATACTTGTAAAATGTGAAATGCGCCTAACACATATACACTTGTAAGGATGTGCCATGCGCCTCAGAAGGCGTATTACATCATGGAGGCGCACAGCGCATAATTTTTAGGTGCATTATGTTTACTATGCAAGGTATACCTGACGCCAGATTTTTGATAGGGTCGGACATTTCTGGCGCACTTTACACTTATTTAATGCGCCTAAAGACTGACGTAGCACCGCCAACTTTCAGACATCTTTCCCTTATGGCCACATGTATGAAAACGGTTTAGGTCTAAAACTCACTTTTTTCCCGTAGTAACCTATGGGCAACAAAGTGAGTTTTAAAACGTTTTCATACATCTGGCCTTTAGTGTCTTTTTATTTCACAAAAAGACAATTTGGTCTGAAAAAAGAAGAGGGCATTTGACATTGCTATACCTACAAACACATATCCCAATAGACACAGAGACACCATCCCTGCATATGCAGAACTTTCTAAACTCAAAAGTGTTGAGTGATTTTTTTAAGCTCTTCTTTCCATTACATATGTTTAATTGAGATGTTTATTTTCACAGTTTTCGTGGCTCTTATGCTCTGGTTCCTATGGTAAATATGCTTTCAATCACACACAATATGGAGGATATGACAGCCAGTTACATTACATAATTTACTATGCAGTAAACGCATCTGAGAAGCCCAAAGAAAAATCTATGAGATACTTATATTTATAAGACTAATTGTCCCACAAGAATATTGTAACATAAAAAGAATGAATGAGGCATTTGGAATTGAGAAGCTACTAAAACTATGTGTGCTCCGAGTTATTTTGTGAACAAATCCAATATGTCAAACTTTCCTCTTGACAGTATTGTCTTTTCCCTATTGTAAATCTTTATCTTGGAATGTGTATTTAAATACAACACAGATTCCTGGTGCACCTGGTTTTACAGGGTTAGTGGAAACATCTCTTTCACAGAATGCTTGAGGTGGTTTTCATGGTCTGAGTAAAACTTCCCGTAAAACTTCCTGTCATCCCTTTTTTTAAAGGTTTTACACCTTGACACATAATTTTAATGAGTAATACATTCT
The DNA here is from genome assembly GCA_025379985.1 of Phyllomedusa bahiana. Classification (NCBI taxonomy): domain Eukaryota; kingdom Metazoa; phylum Chordata; class Amphibia; order Anura; family Hylidae; genus Phyllomedusa; species Phyllomedusa bahiana. Next base: position 51,827 of record JAODAL010019527.1, on the reverse strand, counting down.
CTCTTAAGAGACATCTTTTGTTTCCTTAAGTACATTGACAATAACTGAGCTGATTCATATCCAAAAAATAAAGCACTGTACAAACCAAGGAGGAGTATCAGAACATTGGTCAGAGGACTCACTGCTTCCATGACTGATGGAATTTAATCGCTTCCTGACAGTCAGTCATAATAATATGGCTCAAAGATTTTTCCTCCCTACCTTCCAAGGGCCATAACTTTTTTATTTTTCCATCTACATAGACATATGAGGGATTTTATTTTACGTAACAAGATGTAATTTTTAATGGTTATTATTACCTGTATCATAGAATGTACTGATAAACTGCACAAAAAAAAGAAATAAATAAGTGGGTCAAAATGTGAAACAAAACTGAACTTGCGCCATGTTTGCAGAGGTTTTGTTTTTATGGTGTTCACTCTTCGGTATAAATGATGCATTTTCTGTATTCTGCAGGTTGCTAAGATTCCGACAATACCAAATATGTAGGGTTTTCATCATTTTTGTATCGTTAAAAAAATCCAAACATTTTCTATTTTTTACATTTGGGCTGCAGTGCCATTTTCTGCGACAGATAACTTTTTTGTTCTTCCACCTATGAACCTGACTGATTTTTTGCAGGCTGTAATGCACTTTTTATTGGTACCATTTTAAGATAGATGTAACTTTGTGATAACTTCTTATTCCAATTTATAGGAGACATGAAATGACCAAAAAAAAACTCAACTGAATTTTAGCGTTTGGAATTTTTTTCTTCTATGGTGTTCAGCGATTGGGGTAAATGATGTTATATTTCAATGGATCGGACTTTTATGGACGCGGCGATACCAATTATGTGTAACTTTTTTATTATTTTGTTTTTTATTTGTACAAAAAGGGGGTGCTTTGAACTGTTTTTATATTTAAACATTATTATTATTTTTTTACTTTCACGTTGAGGTCATCAAGGGTACTTAACAACTAAGGGGCACGATCATTAGTACATCTTTCTACATTGTGTGAACAATGCAGAAGGGTGAACAAATATGGAGGTTTTATGACTTTCTGCCTTGGGCAGGAAATGGTAAAAAGGGCAGACATGGCAGAGATGGTAGCCCTCACAAGGCTTGCAGTCACAAAGTTAACTGATCGGCACCCCATGATCTTGCTGCAGGGGCGCCGGTCGAAATGAGAAACTTCTGAAAAATATATACAAAAGTAGTAACAGGAACATCTAGCTGTTTGGAAATCACCTTATAGTTTTTACCTTTAACATGTTTGTCTATAATGTTCTTTCTAATCTCAAGGGACAACTCTCTCCTTAGCTTCCTTTGGTCCATGTTCAGTAAGGTACACACCATGATGCAAAATAGCACAGTGGCTACTTTTCACCATTTAAATAGGCAGACTGACGGATTACAAGTTTGGAAACAACTTTCATGCTAATTACAGGCCACACCTTAGTCGAAAATGTTCCTATGGTCAAATTATTTTCAATTTTCTTTTCTAGGGGGTACGATCATTTTTGTCCAGCCCAGTTTCATTAGTATTTTAAATTATTTTTCGGGCTGAACCACAATTATGGTTGAACCACAAGTCTAATTTTCATTAGTGGATTTTCAGTAAATTTAAATGTATCAGTTTTGACAGTTTCAGGTTATGTTAAATGACCACTGAAAGTTTTTCTTGTTAACAGAAGTGAACCAACAGTTTTGTCCATATGTGTACATTACTATTTGGAAATGAACAGCTCCAAACAGTGATGTAATTGAGTGACTCATGACCTATACAGCAAATCAGCAGCTGCAGCAGTGAAATTTCTGTCCAGAAGTAGAAGACTGTAAACAGAAGACCAAAGTGACCCAGCTATGGAACAGAGGAAGGTGAGTATAGGCTTTTTTTCATTTGGGTAACTACAGCTTAACGTTTGTTTTCAAAAGAACTTGATAAGCCCTAAGTGTCTAACAGACAGCTTGTCAGGGATGTATGACAGTGACAGGATCACTCATCCTAATTTATATTCCATAAGTTTAAAAGGTCAGTTTTCTACAAAAATAAGTTGTTTATTTTTTGCCACTTGTGACTTAGAAAAACCCCAGACAAAATGCACGCATTGTAGTGTTTTAGCAAGAAGCACAAAAAGACATATATGAAATGTAGAACATAATGAGTGGTGGGAAGAACACTAAAAAGCTACTGCATCTTAACCCAGCCAATATGGAATTATGTAACTCCTTAACGACCGCCCAGCATCTTCTGATGTTGGGCATTTCAGGTCGTTCGTCTGCAGCGACGTCTTTTGGTGTTGCTGCAGACGTTGGAGTTTGCAGGCTCTGGGTGTCGCAGCAGCGCTGAGAACGGGGCTGTACTACACAGCCCTGATCCCAGTGCAGCTCCTGCGAGCACCGGGGAGAACTCCGCTCCCCAGTGCTTTAAGCCTTTGATTGCTGCAGTTCGTCACTGCAGCGCAATCAAAGGGTTTCCCTGCTCTGTCGGGTGATCGGAACAACCGGTGACCCGACAGAGCCCGGGGAACGGCTGCACAGTCAGCCCTAGGAACCTAGAGTAGCCCCAGGGCTGTCTGTGTAAGAAGCCAGTGATCAGGGAAGACTGTGTGCTGCCCTGATCATTGTCTGTGTCACACTGACACAGATTACAATGTATTAGCATATATGAATATGCTAGTACATTACCAAGTGTAAAAAAAAAAAAAAAACACAGTTATCCTTTCATGGGATTTAAAAAAAGAGTAAAAAACATAAAAAGTGTAAAAAAATAAATAAATAAATAAATATTTAATGAAAAAAAATTGTGCATAGATTATACACACAAAAAAACCTACACATATTAGACATCCACATGACCGTAATAACCTGTAGAATTAATCTAAAAAGTTATTAAGTGTGAAATGTGAATGGTGTAAAAATATTTTTTTTAAAACATTTTTACAAAATTGAAAAAAAATTCTGCAATTATTTATAAGTGAATTTAAACTATTCCCCCATAAAGTACAACTTGTCTCGAATAAAACGAGGTCTCATAAAACTGCATCATTGAAAAAAAAAAAAGTTACAACTGTTGAAACGCAAGGAGGCGAAAACTAAAAAAAAATTCTGGTCATTAAAGGTGTTTTCTCATTACATTAAATGGTCTTCAAAATAAGGGGACAGTGAAAACAAGCAACTTTGAAATTGGATGTCATTTGCAAAGCTGTCTTGTTTTCACTGTCTGCCTTATCTTCGTTTTGTGTAAACACTGTTCCCCAGTGTCGGTCGGATTCCACCTCCTTTCATTTCATTGGCTGATGGCTCTATTAACTTACATTCTGTCTGGCCCCTGGTTGTATTCATGGGAGCGTGCATTCCTGCCTCTCTCACTCAGAATAAGGGGCCGGCAACAATTTCCCTCTGCACAGCCAGCAGCTCCACAGTAACATTGCAGCTGCTTCTACAATCAGAAAACAGCAGAATTGTGCTCGGTGCCTAATGCTACTGCGTGGAAACATAGAAGGGAGACGGATCTGTGCTCCTCTGGATGAGTTCATAGAAGACTGGATTCAACTGTAACAAACCTCCAGCTGTGAGAGGAGAGGAGATCAGTGCTCCGAGTTCATAGAAGACTGTCTAGACTGAATGCGGAGCTATGTAAACAAACAGCTCTTACAAAATAAGACTGCATAGGGAGAGGAATGACACAGTGACATGTGGATTCAGACAGAGAGGGGGGGCACTGACTCAGGAGCGAGCATGAACAGTGAAGCATCCACCTTCAGTTAAGAAACAACCAGCTGGGAGGGGAAGAAATGCCCCTGGATTTGAAGAGCTGAGAAACTTTCGGCTTAAGGGGTTCATTATAATTTTTTATTCATTTTTATGGCCCTGTTATATTCCACATTTCTGTACAGATTTTGTCAACATTCACATTGGTCCCTGGCCCTACTGGGGCTTACAACATAGATTTCAGATTAGCCTATCAATCTGTTTTTTGGAGTGTGTGGAAAAATTAAGCAAACATGGGGAGAATATTGCCTACTCATATGTTGTTTTTGGTGGGATATAAACCCAGGACCCAAGAACTGCAAGGTAACAGTACTAACCACTAAGCCAATGGACTACCCAGGAGACCCATCCCATCCGTATTACTTTTTACTTACTTGACTTCTTACTATGTCCCAGCAGACATACAATACCCCACTTGTGCAGGATAGTACCCACAATAATTGCATATAAAATACTCCCAGACATGTATGAAGAATATTTTTTGTTAAAATCACTGGAAATATGTTTTACATAAAATGCACTCCAATATTATAGCAGACTATTAGAAACATACTTCCCCAATATGTACATATACATGTATGCAATTTAGTAACATATCACTCTTATCTGTCTGATTCTATAGGAAAAGGTTGCATTCATCTGCTACTTCTTGAAACATTTAGCATCTGCCTTTGATGAGCCATGCAGGAGAGATCTGTTGGAGTTATGTGTCACACACAGCTAGAACATCCATTTTTTGTGTACGTCTCAACACATGTAGTGTAAGAACAATGTTACTGTCCCGTGAGAATGAACAACAACATTGTAATGTGTTTTTCTTTAAAATGCTAAGCTCTGTATATCCTGAGCTTTCATGGTTTTTCTCCATTTTTTCTTTACATCTCTAAAACACATTAAGGGGCCTTTAAAAGTGCCCACCCAGAAGGTAGCCAACATGGATATAGTTGAAAAGTAATATATTTTCCAACTATCATAGAAGTAAATTTATTAATACGCTCTAGTCTCTGCTAGTGGTTACACCTTCTGTATGTAGTTATAAACATTGGATTCTAAGGCTAGGTTCACACGGCTTAAATGCAGGGCGTAATTACGCTCCGCAATTACACCGTGTGGCCGGGGGTGGGGCGGGAGTGGGGGAGGGAGCGGGGGGCCGGCACCTCGCCAGCCCATGGACTTGCATTACCAGCGGTGCATATACACCGCTTGTAATTCACATGTCACTTATTTCCCCCCGCGGCGTATTCACCGAGCAGTCAGAGGAGACGTAATCCATAGTTCTCTATGAGAACTGTGGATTACAGTAATGACTGGGGCGTATTCCAGCCGTAATTTGCGCAGTACGGCGCATAATTATGGACTGACATATGTCCAGTTTTAAGCCGTGTGAACATAGCCTAAGGGCGACATATATGTACAGGGCTGCACCCCTATTCTGGTGTCCTTTGAGCCCAAAAACTGCCGCAGCCCTGTTCTCTAGATGTATGAGCAGGCACACTCCAAAATTAGCTGCACTATAAGGCGCCTACAGCACTTTGTAATGCACCTAAGATGTGGAGGAGTTCTGGGGGCGTATCTCACCACAACCATATGATTCTACACATTTATGACTGGAGAACAGCAAAACTGGGCGCGTTACTACTGGAACAGGTAGACCAAGTTAAAAGTGGTTTACCTGAGCCAGAGTTGTCATAGTGGAATTACAGAAAGCGCTAAATCTATGACCCGCAGTAGAACAAGTTCATAAATTCAAGCGCATTCTACACTGCTAGTGCGAGCAGTAAAATTGACGTCTGGGTGATAAAACTCATACATGTTGCCCTAAGTTCTTTGATGCGGGTAAAATACAAAATGTTGGAAAAACACATAAGGAATATAGAATGGAACACACATTGCATAAGATGTTTGTAAATGCCATCAAGCACTGTAAGGCCAGTTCTATACTATGATCTCAATTTAGTTTAGTACAACTGCAAAAGGTCCAAGTGTTGTGGCCTTGATATAAATGGTGAACTTTAGCTACATTCCATCTATGTTATATGGCCTAAGTATGTATTAATTAAGATGTATTTATAAAAACAGTTTTTATAAAAAGAAAAATACAGGATAAGGACTGTAAATTAGCTTTCAACCTTAAGCTTGTTAAGCTTTGGAGATCTCACGGACCTTGATAAAATAGAGCAGGTTCAAATATGGGCTAAAGAAATGGTTGAAAGCCTCAAAGCAAAATTTAAGGTGTACCTCTAATTAAAACAGAACTTTTCATACATGAACAGTAAAAGCAAAAGTAAGAAATTTTGTAATAAATCTTATCAGAGAAAAATGTTTCCTTCTTCTTTTATCAGTCTCCTTTCCTCCCCCCTTTCCGCATTCTCAGCTGTGCATCCAGTTATAAAAAACTTAGAGGATCCATCTCCTAGGAGCTCAGCTTCCCACAAAGGTCTATGGAGAAGGTAGGGGAGAGAGGCAAAAAAAGACACACAGAGATGGTGCTGGCTATATTGTAAGGCTAGGACTACACAGCATATGACGAAATACTGTTGGAAATCCGATGGCATTATGTCATTGCTGGACCGTGGCTTTTGGTGCAAATTCGATGTACAGGGTCGATGACAAATCCAAGCTTGCGGAATATACAACATGTTGCATATTCTGCTGACTTTTTAACGCAACAGTAAAATTCCCGTGCTGTATAGACTACAGCACAGATTTTTCGTTGCTGTCTATGCAGCACAGTGTACCATCGGATTTTCAGCAGTTTCAAAATGCTAAAATCAAATCAAAAATCCAACAGTATTTCTGTGCTATATAGACATAGGCTAAGTGTTTTTTCTCACCTTAGATTTGGTCTTAGGCTATGTCTCCACTGCACACATTTTCAGTCTTTTTTTTAGTGTTTTTCATTTTCTGAAACCGCTGAAAAAACAACTGAAAACAGATCTCATAGACTTAATAGTAACGTCCCGTAGTCTCCACAGAAGGTTTTTTTCTGCTCATTTCTGCTACTTGTCTTTTTTTAAACATGTTGCAAAAAACGACAGAAAGGGCAGAAAAATTACTATTGAAGTTGATGAAAACTGCCAGACGTTTTTCAGCACTTTTTCTTGCAGAAATCCACAGCAATTTAATGCTGTGCATTTCTGCAAAAAACAGCGACCAAAAACACGTAGGACAAAAAAATTTGTCGAAAACAAAAACCTAAAAACTGCTTTGAACGTCAGTTTTTTTGTCCAAAGCAGTTTTTTGAGTGGTTTTCAGTTGTTTTACATGTTTTTGGACTCTTTCTGGGCAGTTTTTAATGTATGCAAAATTCATATACCTTTTTAAACACCTGGGCAGTTCTGCAGCAGAACCGTCCAAAAACAGCGCCAAAAACCGTCCAGCGTTCACATTTACTCCAATAGTAAATTTTCTGCCTTGCTCTGTCATTTTTTGCAATATGTTACATAAAAACGACCAGCAGCAAGAAAAAAACTGAAAAAACCCAGAAAAAAATGTACTGTGGAGACTACAGTTTTCAGTCATATTTTCAGCAGTTTTAGAAAACGAAAAACGCTAAAAAAAACTTGTGCAGTGGAGACATAGCCTAAGATGAATATTATTAGTAATAAATCAGTAAGAGCGACAAGTATGAACGTGGCCGCACCAGTTTTCGGGTGTACTTTGAGCCAAAAAACTGTTGTAGCCCTGTTCTATAGATGTATGAACAGTCATATGTCCAAACTCAGAGCATTATGCGCCTCGACCAATACTGTTGACTGCGCCAAAGATACGAGGGTATGTCGCCCCAGATTCGTAGGATTAGACACATTTGTGAATCGGTAATTCCAAAAGTAGGCGCAATACTGTCGGCATCAGCCAGAACAAGTTAAAAGTGGTCTGACTGCGGCCAAAGTTGTCCTAGACAAACTATAATTGCCAATAGGGCAAAAATATTAATTATTTTTCAACCTATACCACTAAAATAATAAAAAACGAATTTATAATTATCAAACTATATACAATTAAAGAATATCAAATTAATATTAATGTTATGGATACAGGAGGTCAGTTAAGACACGGTGGATGGGTAGATGTGGATCCTCTGGGCCACCGCGAGCAATGATGGTATAGATGCACACCACGCCAGGGAGCAAAGTCTAAGCAGAGTCTTCAGGGGGTTTGCTGCAAAGTCAGGCGGACTTAGCTGTGTTGAACCCCAGGTCGCAACAAGGACACAGTGGGGTTTAATGTAGACTGAGTCCTAGGCAGGTATCAGATTGGCATGATGGCAGGAAACAGCAGAAATGTAGGTCACAGGAACAAAAGAAAACATCAGCCAGAAGTTAGGAGCTCAGATGGACATTAACGAACTGACGCTGGAGCAGAGGCAGATATCAGATGGGCATAGGCAGGTATCAGACTGGCATGACGGCAGGTAATAGTAGAAATGTAAGCAGGTATCAGACTGGCATGACAGCAGAAACAGCAGCCAGAGGTTAGGAGCTCAGAAACACATTAATGAATTGACTCTGGAGCAGTGGCAGGAAGTTCCTTTTATCACAGGAGGTCACAGGTCATTAGACAGGTAATTGGTACTCTGTCACTTTAAATCCAGACGAGCCAGTGTGTGCGTGCCTGAGGGAGGACAGGACCTAGGACAGGTGAGTACACAGAAGTAACAAAGGACACACCAACAGGTACAGGAACCGGGGACACAAACAGGCACACAGACACATCCTTAGTCCACAGCAGTGACCACACAGCGTGAACAGAGACAGGACTAAAGCAGGGCCAAGGCTATGTCTGCAGTCCAGAAAGAGGGCCACGGCATGGACCATGACAAGTAAATTATATAATATCCCTAACAAATAAAATTATCTTGCATAAAATTTTAATAAAATTATATGATCTAAAATAAATATTAAATAATATAAATTAATTAGACCAATACAGCATCTACCATAAATCCTGTTCTCAGTCAGGTATTTACGGAGTTAGCGTAGTATTATCAGTGATTACAGACACATCACAGCAGGTTAAAAATAAAAGAAAAGGCATGTCAGGGAATAGACAGTATGGTAGAGATCTTGTTTGGCGCACCACAAGTCTCTGCAAGACCTGTCATGTGCCGCCTGTTGCGTTATGTAGAATAAAGGCTGACCCACTGACCTACAATTTGATGAATTAAAATTAACGTACAATAAAATGTGTAATATTTTAATTATAAAAAGTGAAAAATATAAAAATCTGAAAATTATTGTAGTATTAACCCCTTACCGACATTGGATATATGAGTATGTCCTGATGCCGGTAAGGGGCTGTGTAGCAGGATCAGGGCTGCAGGGGTGCGGACGCATATCTCGCGCTGTTCAACCCCTTAGATGCTGCGGAAAACGTTGTTGCGGCATCTAAATCAATTAGAAAAGGTGCCATGCACCGTTCCTCACTGCGATCAGGGAACCCGTGGCAAAATCACGGCACCAAGATCGCTTAACACGGCAACTGGCCCCAGACAGGAAGTGGGGAAACCGCCATAATGGTACTTCCTAATGTATTGTCTATACAGTGGTGAAGCACCCTACAGGGACTCAAAGTTATTATTTGGTATTGCTGCCTCCGAAAAAGTCCTACCTATTAAAATATAACATCATTTATCCCATATGCTGAACACCGTAGAAAAAAAATTCCTAATGCCAAAATTGTGTTTTTTTTTGTCATTTCACGTCCCCTATAAATTTAAATAAATTTAATCAACAAAGTCCCATTTATTCCAAACTGTACCAATAAAAAGGTATACTTCAGCCTGCAAAAAATGCACCCTCACAGGTGTTAGTACAAAAAAGTTATTGCGCCCCGGTGCAAATTTCAAAGATACAAAATGTTTGGAATTTTTTTTTTACGGCACCAAAACATAATGGAAACCCTACATGTTTGTTATTGGCGGATGCATGTCAACCTGTAGAATACAGTTAACACATAGGGCGACATGTATGAATCTCGCCGCGTCAGAGCGCACGTTTTCGCCAGCTTTCCGGCGAAATTTGCGCCTCATGTATGTCGGCGCCCGAGGTGCGCTCATACATGCGGTGTAAAGTCTGCCGCGCTTCGCCAGTGTGTGAGGCGCAGTGTGGGACTTAGGCGCAGTGCGGTGCTGCGCCTAATATTCGCCGCCCGAGGAGGTGCGCTCATACATGCGGGGAAAAGTTCACCGCGCCTCACCAGTGTGTGGGGCGCAGTGCGGGACTTAGGCGCAGTGCGGGACTGCGCCGAACATGTATTCCGATTCGAGACAGGCTGGAAGACAGCGAAAAATCATTAAAGATTTCCGTGCGGCATGGAGTATGAATTAAAAAAAATCGCTTTTATTAGGTATAAAACATTATCTGAAAAAGAGCTCAAACCTACTAAAAAAATACATAAATAAAATCACTTTCCAAAAATCAAGAACGGCGCTACATCGGGAATTAGGATCTTGGAAATTGCCGGGAAATACAGTAATTCAAATTCTGTAAGCTATTCTCATTGGTCGGCAAAAACCAGCCAATCAGAATAGGAGCGACAATGACCCATTAAAACCTATGGAAAAGTATTGATCAAACAAATTCAAAGACGGGACAGTTCAAAATACAGTAAAAATGCAGAAAAGAGCTGATTGGTTGAGCGAGCGGGGGCTTGGCTATCCCGGCCAATCAGAGCGCAAGCTACTTTTTCCCATTGTAGTCTATGGCCAGATCGGGGCAATGAAATCTCGGCGCTCAATGCCGTGCGGCATGGAGTATGATTAAAAAAATCATTTTTATTAGGTGTAAAATATTCTCTGAAAAAGAGCTGAAACCTTCTATAAACATAAATCAATCAAATCCCTAACAACGCGTTTGTCGCCGAGACCGGCGCTGCATCAGGAATTGGGATATAGAAAACTGCCGGGAAATACAGTAATTCAAATTCTGTAAGCTCTTCTCATTGGTCGGCAGAAACCAGCCAATCAGAATAGTAGCGACAGTGAACCATTATAAGTTATGGAGAAGTATGGACCAATCAAATGAAAAGGCAGGACAGTTCAAAATACAGTAAAAAAGGCAGAAAAGAGCTGATTGGTTGAGCCCAGGCGGCAGATATGAATCCACTAATCATATGTAGTTCGTCTATTTTGAGTGGAGAAAGAAGGGCGCGATAGAAGGGCGCCCTAAAAGTTATTACTGTCTATGGGAAATATTCTAGGACTGTGATTGGTTGGGGGGAAAAGGGGCTCGTCCTGCTTAGCCAATCAGCGGGTGAGCTACTTTCTCATAGAGTTCTATGGGGAAAAAAAATGCAGAGCGAGCTCTGTTTGTGATTGGCTAAGTTAAAAGAGGCGCGGTTATTTGGACCAATGGGAGAACGAGCGACGCTCATGGGTTTTCTCATTTCTGTAATAAAAACAAAAAGATTGGTTGGTTTCTGCCGACCAATGAGAAGTGCTTAAAGAATTTGAATTACTGTATTTCCCGGCAATTCTCTATGTTGCAATTCCTTATGTAGTGCCGGTCTCGGCGACAAACGCATTGTTAGGGATTTGAATGATTTATGTTTATAGAAGGTTTCAGCTCTTTTTCAGATAATATTTTACACCTAATAAAAACGATTTTTTTAATCATACTCCATGCCGCACCGCGCTGAGAGTCGAGATTTCATTGCCCCGATCTGGCCATAGACTACAATGGGACAAAGTAGCTCGCGCTCTGATTGGCCGGGATAGCCAAGCCCCCGCTAGCTCAACCAATCAGTTCTTTTCTGCATTTTTACTGTATTTTGAACTGTCCCGCCTTTGATTGGTCTATATTTCTCCATAGGTTAGAATGGGTCCCTGTCGCTCCTATTCTGATTGGCCGGGATAGCCAAGCCCCCGCTAGCTCAACCAATCATCTCATTTCTGCATTTTTACTGTATTTTGAACTGTCCCGTCTTTGCATTTGATTGGTCAATATTTCTCCATAGGTTATAATGGGTCACTGTTGCTCCTATTCTGATTGGCTGGTTTCTGCCGACCAATGAGAAGTGCTTACAGAATTTGAATTACTGTATTTCCCGGCAATTTCCAAGATCCTAATTCCTGATGTAGAGCCGTTCTAGATTTTTGGAAAGTGATTTTTTTATCTTTTTTTTTTTTTAGAAGGCTTGAGCTCTTTTTCTGATAATATTTTGCACGTAATAAAAATGTTTTTTTTAGGAATCATACTCCATGCCGCACGGCGCTGCGGATATCTTTTGCGATCTTCTATATGTTTCTTCTCATGTTACGTTCTCGCTTCACTTCGCCTCCTCCGGCTCATTTAGACCAGAATCAACTAGGTCTGCCTGTCGGAGCTGGCGAGCGCTGCAATGCGCCGCACTTTGCCGACCCGCGATCATACATGCCTCGGAGTTTTCGAACGCGCCGCGTCCCGCCCCAGAACGCCCACACCGCGCCCATTACACGCCCCTTCATGTTAGGCGCAGCCGAAAGTGGCGAAGGTTGCGCCTAACACCGCATCCCTGCGTCCGACAGGGGATTCGAGTCGGTGAGGCGCCGTTTTCGCCAGAAAACAGGCGCAACTCCCGATCATACATGTCGCCCATAATTTTTACCGAAGATTGAATGCTGTAAAAGCAAAACTCCCGCAAACATGGCACAAGTACGTGTTTTTCATATTTTGCCCTACATAATTTTTTTGCGGTTTCCCAGTATATTCTATGGCAATATGAAGAACATCATTAAAAAGTACATCTTGCCCCACAAAATAAAGTCCCTCATATGTCTATGTAGGTGGAAAAATAAAAAAGTTATGGCTCTGGCATGGCAGGGAGGGAAAAACGAGCGTGACAAAAAAAAAAGGCTCCGTCAGGAAGGAGTCAACATAATAAATTTTGAAAAGCAAATCAATTAACTGTTTTAATCTCTATAGAAAAGAACAAAAGCTCCTAAATGTCAATCATACTGTTAAATGTTTCTCTTTCTAATACGTCACAATTCTCTCCTTGTGTCAGTCTCAATTTGTGGTTAGAATGTTGCAAAAGATAAGTAGCTATTACTGTCAATCATAGTTAAGAACTTTAACATTTGTATTCTAGGGGTGCTTTCACATGGAGCATTTTTATGCATTTTTGGTGCTTTTTTTTTGCAGAAATACACAGCATTAATTGCAGGTATGCGGCTGTCCGGAGTCCACTGTGGAGTAGGGAACGCTCGCTCTCTGCTCCGCAGTGGTATCTTCTCCTGTATGTGCTCCGGAGGAGTCGCATACAGGGGAAGAGATCGCTGACAGCGTCCGGGCCATTGCAGCGCCCGGATGCTGGGGGCTGATTCGGCCTTCAGTTATATGCACTCCCTGAGGAGTCGCGTATACCTGAAGTGTCCCTGCTGGCGCTTGGGCCTTCGCGCCGCCCGAGCGCCGACAGTGACTCGAGTATAAGCCGAGGTCCAATTTTTCAGCACATTTCTTGTGCTGAAAAACACGGCTTATACTTGAGTATATATGGTATATAAATAATAAAATTTCATTCTGATTTGATATTTTTTGTTTTTATAAGTCAAATCCCACAAAATTCTTATATACTCTGTTATATTGTATGTTAATTTTCGTTCATCGAAATGTAGGTCAGGGGGCTAGTAGGTCAGAATTTTGTATGCTTTTTAGGAACATTTTTTCATACACATTTTTACATTTTTAGTTTTTACTACATTAAATTAAACAAATTTTAATCTGATGGTGATCAGTGTTGAAATGGCTTTGCGACAACTTTATCCTGCGATCCATCTACAATGTGCAAAGAGTATGAACTGCACAAGTACAGGTTCATACAACTGGTGATTCAAAAACTGGCAGTATCCTACTTTTGGGCCGGAATCGTCATGGGGCCCCTTGGGGAAATTTGGAGGGTGTTATATTATCATATACCTATTACATTTGACCGTCCCCTTTTCTCCACACAGGGGTACCATTGCAGACCCTTAATGGAAACAATGTACTTGAGAAAGGGCAAACTGGCCTGTTCAAAAAGTTTGGTGTAGTGATGGTTGGTTCATAGATGTTTTGTCCCAAACCTTTACATGGTCATATGAGATTCAGATCTAGGTGCCCTGAAAAAAGCAAAAAAAAAGGTCCGAAGCTTTAATGAAATCTTGGAAGACCGCTGGAGCATTGCAGAGTCCAAAGGGCATCAATAGGTACTCAAAGTGCCCATCACGTGTGTTGGAGGGGGCTTTAAATTTCTCGCCTGGGGGGGAAACGATTTAAATTTAAAGGTCTTTGCAAATCAAACTTGGTGAGTTTGACCCCTCCCCCCCCATATACAATCTAAAAATTCAGAGAACAGGAGTTACGGATATTATTTTTTGATAGTAAATTTATTTAAGCACTGATTATCAGTGGCACAGAAAACCATCTTACTTTTCTATAAGGAAAAAAAGTCACCATCAGCAGAGGATGACTAACAGATGAAGACTTTCTGCAGGTTTTCTTTGATGTCAGCCGACATGGCCAGGGTTTACAGCTACAGGGTCATCTACCTGGGATTGCATCGTGACAGGAAAGAGGTATTTGAAACAGTCCAGACTGAGTGGAGAAGGGTCTTTGCTTGCTTCTCTTTAGAAAGCTCTGCAAAATTTTTGATATGGATTAGTGACCCCGGAAGCAAAGTTTGGGAAAAATGGTGGAAGATGGTTGCACCAAATGAGGCGGCCTGAGGCCCTGGGAGAGGCACTGTTTTGCCTAGTGGGAGAGTTTGCCTGTTTTCCACTCAAGTACAGGGGCGTGAAGCTGCAACCACAGAAGACCTAGGAGAACTGCAGAAGTGGAGTGTGGGAGAATGTGGAACATAATCTTCTCCCAACGTCCCAACCTGTAGAGTCAATTGTTCCGTTCAGGACCTCTACATTGATGGAAAAGATTATCAGATTTTTATCAAGACGAGTAACAGGAATACAGTATATGGACACCAGAGACGAATGTATGAAGTTTCTTGCAGAAGCAAAATCCAGAATAACAGAAACTTAAAATCTGACACTGGTTGAAGAACTGAGCATGACTGGCATGATTAGGCATGGAGAGAATGCATCTTTGCCTAGGATTGCCTCTCCCATGAAGCCTAGGCACTCAGACAAGAAAGCTCTCCCAGTTGCATGGGCTCATCGCAAAAAAAAACGGAGGTGGAGACAATGGAGGTTTCTGGAAAACTGGTGCAAGATGAGAAAGTCTGCGGGGTCAGAAGGATTTTTGTTGCTGGTGGAGCTCTAATTGCCTCTCAGCGAAATGGACGTTAACTCTGGTGGTCAAAGCAATGAGGTCATCCAAAGAGGTCAGGAGATCTCGACCAGCAAGCTCATCCTTGATCCGCCCAGTGAGACCTTCCCAGAAGGCTGCTACAATAGTCCCATTATTCCAGACTCGCTCAGCGGACAGCATCCAAAACTGTATGGCGTATTGCCCCACTATAGAATCCCTGACGTTAGCAAGGCAGAGATGATGCAGTGGGGAAAAGATGGAAAAGTTCATCAAAAACCTTATGGAAGGCCTTTAGAAACTCCTGTGGATTAGCCATCAATGGATGCCCTCGCCCCCAGATGGGCGTGGCCAAGACCAGGGCTTCACCGGAGATTAGACTGATAACATATGCCACCTTGGCTCAATCCAAAGAGATCCAAGTCCTTAGAAAAAATGTTTACGGCACTCACCCATTTTCCTCTGCAAAATCCTTTTTATTATAAAAGTATATCAGGGAATCGGCACATTTCACAGACACACACACAGCCAACAGCCGTTTCGCGTCCTCTGACGCCGTAAACATTTTTTCTAAGGACGTGGATTTCAATTGTGCTACTTTCTTTTTACTGAGCACCACCCGTCTGTATTGAGCGGACATTCTTCTATATACTATATAAGATTGCAGAAACGTATACCGGTGCCACCTCGTTTTTTCTTGTGAGTGTCAATCGAAAGAGAACTTGTGCGCCAGGACCTCAAAGTGTATGGTGCACTGGTTTCAAAGCCTATGGCATGTCTTGGGTCCCCGTGGTAATGAGGTGGCAGTGGCTGATATAGACCGGGACTGATAAGGACAGCTAAAGGTGGAGCTACAGCAGGTGCGACATCTGAAAGATATGCTGCGATACCCTGAAACCAGGTTACTCGCAAAAAGAGCAGATAAAGCAGCAGGCACAGAAGAGTCTGAAAACGTGAGCAGGGATCAAAACCATGAAGACACTGAAGACAAGAAAGATAGTGCAAAACCAAATGTAGGAACATCAACAATCTGGCAGGTGGAGGTCACAGGTGATAGGATGTCAGGCGCAAGCTGGCCCATTGTGTACCAACGGCACAGGTTATTTGTCGGTTCTTCAGACGGTTTACGGTTTTACAAACCATCTGAAAACTGACTAGCAACGCTCCCCCATAGACTTCAATAGAAAATCTGTGCAGCAGTCCCCACTGCACAGATTTTCTGCTGGACGGCTTTTGACACCGCCGACATAACGAAAAACTTAGAACATGTTCATTCTCTACCTGGTTTTCAGGCGGAACATGAACATATGGGTGCAGAGGGGGACTATTGAGTCCACAAACTGTGGACAAAAGCTGTCCCCCTGCATGTATTTGGTCTGTGCCGTGTAAACACACCCTTAAAATATCAAAGAGCTGGCTCGCATGCGCCCTAAGGAATGGAAACGCATGCACCAGGCAGAAGCAGGAGTGATGGACAGAGCAGGAGTGGGGACTCAAAGTTTCCAGGAATATAGAAGAAGGGTTCCTACACCTGTTGTGTAAAATGAGAGCAGCACCTGAATTTTTGTGCAATGTTCCAGAAGACTTTCTGAAAATTGTGGCAAAAAATATGGCACTGAAAAACTCCACCAGAAGAGCCTTATAGATTAAGCAATGGTGAGGACATGTTCCCTCTAAGTACCATTTTTGTTCCCTTCCATTTCAGCCCTATAGTCTGTTTCTCTGTCCGCAGTACCTTAGGTTTTTATAGGATTGGATACAGAGAATCAAGAACAGTGTGAAACATCTTCTTCACATTTTCTGGGTAACAGACAGAGCCTCCCTGAGAATGCTGAGTGCACTAATTTTGTTATTAGAAGCAGTTTCCCGGGCCCATATACGGATTGTACAATCCAATGTTCTTATGGCTTGGGACCATAAGTCACATGGGTTGGACCACTTCATAAAAGTCCTTGCCAAGGATCTGACCAGGTGGCTGTCCTTTAGTAATCTCATTTGAGGCCAGTATATCGAGTTGATGTCTTCAATAGTATTCACCATAGCGTCAGGATGGGGAACCCAGACACTTGGGCGGCAGACCCAAAAAATGTGGTCTCCACAAGAAAAGTCTCTCTCATTTAATTTATTATTGGAGTGCAGAGAAATTGTGCAGAGGACACAAACCAATATCAAGGGCAACTCGTTGATACACATACACGGCAAAAAATATGTTCAAGTGGACTGGTTAATCAAACTTGGTTAGAAGTGACTAGTCATTGTGCAATAAAGTATCGTTTCAGGTCACTCAGATGAGGGGGATGCCCAGGATGTATGTATTTCTGTCGGTACCTCATATATCAAAAGTACTCAAGAAAATCAGAAACAAGAAAATATAAGTGATAACCATAATTTCATTATGGCCTTGTCGAGCCTGGTTCCCACTGTTGTTAGTGCTTTCGAAAGGCATTCTCTACTGAATTCCATTCTGTAAAGATCAATTCACCAGTCCAGGGTCCTATACCCACAACTCCAGACTAGTGTTGAGCGATTATTATCGACAAAGTTGAAATGGGCACAGTTTTTATGTTGATCGAAATTTTTAGATCATGCGATAATTTAGGTTAAAATCTGTGCATCATCTATTAATATCGCGCCATTTTCGGTGCTTCCTTTCATTTTGGCGACCAGCAAATAAGCTTACAGAATAGAGTAGGGTGAGATGTGTGTGCGACGTCATGACTGGGATGTGTATGGTTGCGATTGGCTGGAAAAATCACATGACCTCGTTTTACATAGAACAGCCCTTCCTGTTCATGATCAGTGTCTCTCAGCGTCTCAGAGCAGAAGGACGTGCGCTCTGCCTGTGTCCAAACAGCTCAGCGAAATTATTCTATTTCTTCACAGAGAAAGCTCTACAGTTAACTGTGATCCTTACAACTTAGTTTTTATGTAGTTAGGTAGAGAATTTTAAAGGAGCATCTACCGCTGTAAAGTAATGGGGGAGAGCGGGGGAGGGACGCCCGCGGGCGAACACAGACAAGCTCTATAAAGAATACTGGATATAGTTCACCAAGACTTAGTGTAGACATTGCACTGCAATAGCTTTATTATTAACAGTTTTCTATTGAAATATTTCCTGGATATTGGGCAGCCTGAACTTATATTAGGATACACATCTTTTCTAGTAACTGCAGGTCTCTTTGTTAGGTGCAAAACTCCACTTTTATTATCAGTATACATTTCAGATAGGTGTTCTTTTTCAATTTTACCCATTCCAGCTTTGTTTATATAGCCACCTTGCAGTTAAATGAATCCAGCAATTTTGTAGTCAGCACAGGTTGAAAGGTGCAAAAAATACCTTTATTATCCGAATACATTTCAGATACGTGTTTTTTCACTTTGGCGCAGGCCAGCTTTGTTGATAGAGCTACTTTGCAGTTAAATGTGAATACAGCAATTTTGTAGTCACCACAGGTGAATTGAAAGGTGCCAAAAATACCTTTTAATATCCGTATACATTTCAAACAGGTGTTTTTTTCACTTTTGGTCAGTCAAGCTTTGTTGATAGATCTACTTTGCAGTTAAATTGAATCCAGCAATTTTGTTTTGATTTGAGGGATTTGAGAATAGCTGTGATTTGCCGTCTTTTAATAAGAGACTTTCCAAAACTCTTCCATACCTTCTCAAATTTTTATATTTCTGAACATGGAGCGAAATTCAGGTGGTAAGCGAGCAAAGAGGGGGGTAGGACATGGAGGTAGAGGTACGAGAGAAGGTGCTCCTTCCAGTGCTGGCGACAACACGCATGCCAGCGGATCGTCAGTTGCAGGACCGTCAGGCCTGTCATCGCTGGGTCAGGGCCCTGTGAATCTCAGTAACGAACAGCGTCGCCAATCTGTCCTTCAGTGGTTAATGCAACCTGCATCCAGCTGTCTTACATCCTCGTCCTCCAAGTCACGGCAAGAAATGTCGTCATCAGCATCATCAGCATCCGTCCAACATGAAGCAGCCCAAATGTCAACTCGTGTACCCACCACTGTGGATAATCCATTTTCTGAAGACCTTTATGATGACAAAATGCAGTTGGGGTCAGAAGGCATGTTAAAAGATCAAGAGGCCAAAGAGGATGATTTTGTCTGCTCTGACACCCAGTTACTGATGCCATCAGAGGAGGAGAAGGAAGCCAGTCAATCGGCAAAAATCCTGGGCGGTCGGCAACGCCTTGCAGTGCCTGTTGCTTGTAGCCCGCAGCTCCTGGATGCAGAATGTCAGGACGACCAAGACACCTGTGTTGATTATGATGATGACGACATTGCGGATCCAACGTGTTCTTTTCAGCAGAATTTGCTTGCGAGCGCTTCATCACTGGACGAGGAGGAAGACGATGGGGTAGTGTCAGTACGGGTTCCGCCTCAAAAAGGGAGAGGGCGGTCGCAGAAGTCCGCTGATATGATTCCGCCAGCCACGGTCAGCGCAAACCCCGCTCCTCGCTTATCGCCGTCAAAAAGGTCCAGGACCTCTCAAGCCTGGGCCTTCTTTGAGCAAGCCTCTGATTCACCCATCGATGTCATATGCCGCCTTTGCCGTAAACGCATAAGTAGAGGCAAGAACCTTAGGTGGTTAACCACCACCAACATGTCTAGTCAAATGCAGCGAATGCATGAGTTGAAATGGAGGCAACACTTGGCCAAAAAAGGCCAGACCGACGCCGGGCCTCCAACCACTGTCACACCCTCTGTCTCCGCCTCCTCCTCCTCCTCCGCCACCACCAAGCGTTCCTCAGCTGCCCATGTCTCTCAGAGTCATGATCAGGGATCAGCCTCCGCTTCAGCCTCCACCGTCGCCCAAGTACCACCAGCACCACCAGAGACCCATCCTACCCCTTCTCCTTCCGCCAGTTTGACGACCTGCACGCCGTACAGCGGCCAGTCTAGCAGCCAGCCTTCTGTCTTCCAGGTTTGGGAGCAGAAGAAACACTTTAACCCAAATAATCCCAAAGCCAAAAGCCTGAATGTCAGCATTGCCAGGCTTCTGGCCTTGGAAATGTTGCCTTTCCGTCTGGTGGACACAGATGGGTTCCGCCACGTCATGGCCCTTGCCTGAAAACCGCAGAGATTGTGCAGGGTTCTTTCCCCCAAGGACCTCTGGTGGCATCACGTGCCCAGAGAATTCAGAAGACCGTTGTTGATTTGGGGCCGGGAAAAAAGTCCATCTGACCACCGACACAGGGAAATAGTAAGCACGGCCAAGGCCGCTTTATCCTGTGACACTCACTGGGTGAGTTTGGGGGGAAATGTTTGGGGGGTGACGGTGGCTCTCAGGCTGGCCCAAACCCCTCTTCAAAACCCAGGTGGTGGGGGCCCTTTCCCCCAAGGCCTCGGGGGCATCACGGCCAAGAAACCAGGCCGTGTTGAAATTAATCTGTCTTGGAGACCGTCCACACACAGGTCAGGAGCTGTAAACGGCTCTCCGCAACGAGACTGAGTGCTGGCTGGATGCCAAGAACCTTGTGCCAGGCAAGGTGGTGTGCGATAACGGGTGAAATCTGCTGGCCGCCCTTAAGATCGGTAGGCTGGAGCACATGCCTTGCCTGGCACATGTCATGAACCTTGTCGTCCAGAAATTTCTAAAGAGCTACCCGGGTCTGGCTGCCTGCTGAGGAAGGCTCGAAGTCTAAGTTCGACACTTCCGCCGTTCGCACCCTGCTTTCGTCCCGCTGGCTGCGTTGCAGCGTCAGCTCGGCCTCCCCGTCAACCGTCTCATTGTTGACGTGGCCACACGCTGGAATTCCACTCTCACATGCTCCAGCGATTGTGGCAGCAGTGCAAATGCCATTACGCAGTACGAAGTGACACATGGCCTGACAAGCAGCGGTGCGGACCTCGGGGTGTTGAGCCACCGAGAGTGGAGGCAGGTGAAAGAGCTCTGCACCATCCTTGCCAGTTTTGAAGAAGCCACCAAAATGGTCAGTGCGGACGATGCCCTTGTCAGCATGAGCATTGTGGTGATCTTAGTTCTGGAACGATCGTTGGACACTCTGAAACAACAGGTCCTGCCAGCGACAGACGGACACAGATGCGGACACAGAGCCTTTCTCTCCGTCGAATCCACAAGGCCCGACAGTTTCTCAATTTTATCGGTCTTCATTAGGCAGTGGTTCGGGGTCCAGGGCTAGTGCAAGGCAGCGCATCAGCTCTCAGGGTGCATCATCTCAGGCAAGTCAGGGCTGTGTTGAAGCTGTGCCGGAGGCAGCGGAGGAGGAGGAAGCGAGGAGGAGGTATTCCTAGACACCGATGTTACCGACGGTCCACTGCCTTGGAAAGAGGTTTGGCGCAGAATTTGAGGCGGAGGGGAAGCTGAGGAAGATCAGTTTGCTAGTGCCCATCGACCCCAGAGGCTTGGGGAAAATCAAAGGCCCATCTCTCACATGAGTGCTTGGAGTGCGCCATTTCCTCCAACATGATCCTCGCATTAAGGCCTCAAAATGAACAACAGTTACTGGGACAGGTGGCCAACATCCTGCGTTACACGGTACAAAACAAAAACTAGCACTTTCCTTCCACCACACCCAATAGAGAGTAAAATGCAGGAAGAATGGACGAACTTGCTGATTGATCAACTGGGACATCTGTCCTTGCAGGTCCTGTTAACTTCACGTTTCCCAAAATGTCACGGTGGAATACAACATCAGCGAGTGACAGCAGTAGAGTGCCAAGTAGCCGTAGCCGGCAAGAAGCAGCAGAAGGCTAGTTGGCAGAAGACCTAATGGTCGTGACCTCTCACCCACGCCGCCCCCCCAGGCAAAATTTACTTTACCACCTAATCATAACGAATTGCACATGCAGGGCTCAACATCCAACACTCAAGAGTCCAGATTAAGGATCATGGTGACACGACTATCGGAGTGTGCTAAACAACGATGTTTTTGTATGTGTTTCCGGACCACTATAGACTTTGGGTATCCAAAAATGGAAGAAATTGGCCCGAGCTCGATCGCCACGCCATAGTGGTGTTGTCCTGCCAGCAGCCAGGCTTCATTTCTGAGCGGACCTTTCAGCACAGATGGAGGAGTCATACAGACAAGCGCATCCGGCTTTCCACAGGATAATGTGGATCGTTGTTGACTTTCATCAAGATGCATCGGCATGGATCTCTCGATGATGTTGTGGCCCAATTGCCGAGATCACCGATTAGTTTGCCCGGTTCTACTTCACATTCCTCTTAAAACAGAAATGGCGTCCTACTTGAAAATCTTTTTTTTAAATGATCATTTCTTACTGCAATTGTTATCTCTTTTCCCATATATAAAAAAAAACAAAAAAACAATGGGTTTATTTTTTCATTTTGTGGTTTTGCTACTGTGAGGAGATGTAAAAGACAGCAAGGTTTCGTGACAACAACCGTATTCCATTTCACTCACTTTATCTTTAGAAGTTTTCGCATTTCAATGGTTTTGGAGGTCATGTTGCTGTGAGATACAGCTATAATTATGGTCCTTGGAACTGAAATGTGGCTTCTAAGTGGCATTTTCTCCATCACAATTTTTAATCTAGTGGCTGAGACAGTCATATTTATAATTTTTTGGGTCATGTGTAGCTTGGAGTGTACAGCAATAAATCATGTTCCTTTGGAAATCAGAAATGTGGCTTCTATGTGGCATTTCTCCTTCACAATTTTAAACAGTGGCTGAGAGTCATAGTTTAATTTTTTGGGTTCAGGATGCTTTGAAATGCAAGCAATAATACAAGGTTCCTATTCTAAAAAATGTTGTTCTAAAAGACATTTGTTATTCACAATTGTTCACAAAGTGGCTCAAGGGTCATTTTGCTTTGACATTTTGGGGGCATTTTTCTGTCGAAATGCAAGCTATACTACAGGTCACTATTTATAAAAAAAATGTTGTTTCGAACAGAAATTTGTTCTTCACAATTGTCCAAAGTGGCTCAAGGGTATGCTTTGATTTTTGGGGGCATTTTGCTGTGACATGCAGCTTTACTACATTGTCCTATTCTAAATAATAGTTTGTTGTCTTCAAACAGACATTTGTTCTTCACAATTGTCCAAAGTGCTCAAGGGTCTTGCTTTGAATTTTTTGGGGGCATTTTTTGCTGTGACATGCAGCTATACTACAGGTTCTATTATAAATAAAATGGTTGTTTCTAACAGACATTTGTTCTTCACAATTGTCCAAGGTGGCTAAGGGTCATGATTTGAATTTTTGGGGGCATTTTGCTGTGACATGCACTAATTTATATTTTTAACTTATTTACAGGTCCTATTATAACAAAAAATGTCTGTTTAAAAGTAAATTCTGTTCTTCACAATTGCCAAAGTGGCTCAGGGTGATGGGTGACTGTCCACGAATAAGGAATAGGTAGGACACTGTTAATGGAAACATTATTGCAAATAATGACTTTGTTTTTGCAAGATCTTTAAACATAGATATCAATCCCTGTATTGAGACAAAACCCATTTATACAATTAAAAAACGAGAACAAGACATGTGGGATTCCATCCTATTTTAAAAAATGTGTTTTCTAGAATTAATCTACTAAAAAATTGCCATCGTACAAATAGTGGTAAAAAATTTCATCCTGAATTGTACAAGGGAGGTACAGGAAACTTGACCGTATGTAGGTTCATTCCGAGGACATGGGAGTATTGGAGCACGGACAGAGAATCAAAAGTACAGATGACAATTTCCTCCAGCACGTTTGAGTAAAATGAGAAAAAGAATGCCAAGAAAAAGGGCACCTGAGGTGGACAGGAGCGTTAACCACCAGATTTCCAATGAAGCTCAATTGTCAGGCCATGTGTCACATTCGTTACTGGCGTAATGGCATTGCGCTGCTGCAACAAATCGCTGGAGCTTGTGGAGGGTGGAATTCCAGCGTGTTGGCCACGTCAACAATGAGACGGTGACGGGAGGCGATGCTGGAAGCTTGTGCAACGAAGCCAGGCGGGAGAAGCAGGGTGCGAACGGGGAAGTGCGGAACTCAGACCTCGAGCCTTCTTAAGCAGGCAGTCCACAGACCCCCCGGGGGTAGCTCTTTTAGAATTTCTCTGGACGACAAGGTTCATGGAACATGTGCCAGGCAAGGGATGTGCATCCAGCCTACCGATCTTAAGGGACTGGGGGGGGGGGGGCCAGCAGATTTCGCCCGTTAACGCACACCACCTTGCCTGGCCACAGGTCCTTGTCAACAGCCGAGCGACTCAGCGTCTAGTGCTTAGAGCCGTCCAAAGATCCTGACTGTGTGTGGACGGTTCCAAGGCAGATTCAATTTCAACACAGGCCTGTGTCTCTAGCAAGTGATGACCACAGAGGACCCTGGGGGGGAAAGATCTCTGCCTCCATCCTGCGGTTTTGAAGAGCTTGCGCCGAGCCTGAGAGCCTACCGTCACACCCAGACATCCACCAGCTCACCCAGTGAGCTGGTCACAGAGATATAAGCTTGGCTGTGCTTACTAGTCCATGTGTCGGTGGTGAGATGGACTTTCCGGACACAGATGCAGACAACGAACTTGAAATTTTAATGGGACACGTGGCTGGCCAGGGCAGGGACGGCTTTTTGGCCAAAAGAAATGCCTGCTCGGCATATGGTATTGGGGGCAGGCGAGGGGCCATGACGTGGCGGAACCAATCGTGTCCACAGACGGGAAAAGGCAACATTTCCAAGGCCAAAAAGCCTGGCAATGACGACATTCAGGCTTTTGGCTTTGGCGATGTTTGGGTTAAAGTGTTTTCTTCTGCTCCCAAACCTGGGAAACACAGAAGGCTGGCTGCTAGACTGGCCACTGTGACGGCTGTTGCAGGTCGTTCAAAACTGGCGGAAGGAGAAAGGGGGTAGTATGGGTCTCTCGGTGGTGCTTGGTGGGTACTCGGGCGCGGTGTGGTGGAGGCTGAGCGGAGGGCTGATCCCTGATTTGGACTCTGAGAACGACCATGGGCAGCTGAGGAACGCTTGGTGGTGGCGGAGGAGGAGGTGGCGGGAGACAGAGGGTTGTGACAGTGGTTGGAGGCCCGGCGTCAGTCTGGCCTTTTTGGCCAAGTGTTGCCTCCATTTCAATTCATGCATTCGCTGCAGTTGACTAGACATGTTGGTGGTGGTTAACCACTTAAGGTTCTTGCCTCAACTTATGCGTTTAACGGCAAAGGCGCATATGACATCGCTGGGTGAATCAAGGCTTGGTCAAAGAAGGCCAGGCTTGAGAGGTCCTGGACCTTTTTGACGGCGATAAGCGAGGAGCGGTGGTTTGCGCTGACCGTGGCGGGCGGAATCATATCAGCGGACTTCTGCGACCCGCCCTCTCCCTTTTTGTGGCGGGACCGTATTGACACTACCCCATCGTCTTCCTCTTCGTCCACTGATGAAGCGCTCGCAAGCAAATTCTGCGGAAAAGACCAGGAAGGATCTGCAATGTCGTCATCATCATCATCATCAACACAGGTGACTTGGTCGTCCTGATTTCTGCATCCAGAAGCTGCGGGCTACAAGCAAGGGGCACTGCAAGGCGTTGCCAACCGCCCGGGATTTTTGCCGATTGACCGGCTTCCTTCACCTCCTCTGATGGCATCAGTAACTGGGCGTCAGAGCAGAATAAATCTCCTCTTGATCTTTTAACATGCCTTTCTGCCCCCAACCGCATTTTGTCATCAAAGAGGTCGCAGACAATGGATTATCCACAGTGGTTGGTACACGAGTTGACATTTGGGCTGCTTCATGTTGGACGGTGCTGATGAAAGCTGATGACGACATTTGTGCCCGTGACTGCGAGTACCAGGAGGTAAGAATGCTATATGCAGGTTGCATTAACCATGAAGGACAGATTGGCGATGATGTTCGTTACTTAGATTCACAGGGTCCTGACCCAGCGATGGCAGGCCTGACGGTCCTGCAACTGACGATCCGCTGGCATGCGTGTTGTCGCCAGCACTGGAAGGAGCACCTTCTCTCGTACCTCTACCTCCATGTGCTACCCCCCTCTTTGCTCGCTTGCCACCTGCATTTCGCTCCATGTTCAGAAATATAAAAATTTGAGAAGGTATGGAATAGTTTTGGAAAGTCTCTTATTAAAAGACGGCAAATCACAGCTATTCTCAAATCCCTCTAATCAAAACAAAATTGCTGGATTCAAATTTAACTGCAAGGTGTCTATCAACAAATCTGGACTGGGCAAAAGTCCAAAAAACACGTATCTGTTATGTTTTGATATAATAAACGGTATTTTTTGCACCTTTCAATTCACCTGTGGTGAATATAGAATTGCTGTTTTAAGATTTACGTGGATGCTGCGTCAATGAACAATGCTGGGTGTGCAAAAGTCAAAAAACACGTAACTGTTATGTTTTGGTATAATAAACGGTATTTTTTGCACCTTTCAATTCACCTGTGGTGAATATAGAATTGCTGTTTTAAGATTTACGTAGATGCTGCGTCAATGAACAATGCTGGGTGTGCAAAAGTCAAAAAACACGTAACTGTTATGTTTTGGTATAATAAACGGTATTTTTTGCACCTTTCAATTCACCTGTGGTGAATATAGAATTGCTGTTTTAAGATTTACGTAGATGCTGCGTCAATGAACAATGCTGGTGTGCAAAAGTCAAAAAACACGTAACTGTTATGTTTTGGTATAATAAACGGTATTTTTTGCACCTTTCAATTCACCTGTGGTGAATATAGAATTGCTGTTTTAAGATTTACGTGGATGCTGCGTCAATGAACAATGCTGGGTGTGCAAAAGTCAAAAAACACGTAACTGTTATGTTTTGGTATAATAAACGGTATTTTTTGCACCTTTCAATTCACCTGTGGTGAATATAGAATTGCTGTTTTAAGATTTACGTGGATGCTGCGTCAATGAACAATGCTGGGTGTGCAAAAGTCAAAAAACACGTAACTGTTATGTTTTCGTATGATACACGGTATTTTTTGCACCTTTCAATTCACCTGTGGTGAATATAGAATTGCTGTTTTAAGATTTACGTGGATGCTGCGTCAATGAACAATGCTGGGTGTGCAAAGTCAAAAAACAAGTAACTGTTATGTTTTCGTATGATACACGGTATTTTTGGCAACAAACAACCTGTGCTGACTACAAGATTGCTGGATTGTAATTTAACTGCAAGGTGGATATATCAACAGTCACAGGTGTAATGGGTAAAATTAAAATGAACACATATCTGAAATGTATACTGATAATAAAAGTGGAGTTTTGCACCTAACAAAGAGACCTGCAGTTACTAGAAATTATGTGTATCCAATATAAGTTCAGGCTGCCCAATATCCAGGAACTATTTCAAACTGTTAATAATAAAGATATTCCACTACAATGTCTACACTAAATCTTGGTGAACTTTATCCAGTGTTCTTTATAGATAGAGCTTGTCTGTGTGTTCGCCCGCGGGCCCCCCCTCCCCCCCGCTCCCACCACCCGTGAATTTACAGCGGTAGATGTTTGCTTTAAAATTCTCTAGCTAACTACATAGAATCCTCAAATCTCTAATATAACTAAATTGGAAGGATCACAGCTAATAGTAGAGGTTTCTCTGTGCAGAAATAGACTAATTTCGCTGAGCTGTTTGGCCACAGGCAGAGCGCAGGTCCTATCCCTATGAGACGCTGAGAGACACTGAGGCTGAAACAGGAAACGCTGTTCTATGTAAAACGAGGTCATGTGATTTTTCCAGCCAATCGCAACCATACACATCCCAGTCATGACGTCGCACACACATCTCACCCTGCTCTATTCTGTAATCTGATTTGCTGGCCGCCAAAATTACAGGAAGCGCCGAAAATGGCGCGATCTTAATAGATGATGCTCAGATTTTAACCTTAATTATCGCATGATCTGGAAATTTCGATCACCATAAAAACCTTGCCGATTTCAACTTTGTCGATAAAAATCGCTCAACAGGGTTAATTGATGAGGATAGAGATCAGGTTTTTAAATAGTGTGTATAGAGGTTAAGAGTTAGATATAATAAAAGTTACGTTTTAGTGTTTAATAGATAGAGAACTGATAGAGTTTAAGTGTGCCTATGGCAAAATAGTAAATATAGTTGCCTAAGATGTAGCACGTATCCATTTGACTGTTTTGGATTTTAATTCCAGCTTCTCCAGCCCTGTTTGGGTATAAGAATGAAGGTGTTGTTGCTCTCCCATAGACTTTAATGGTCATCGGCGATCATCTATTATCGACCATCGAATATCTTGTTGATGATGGCCGACTATCGACCATCGACCGATGTCGATAGCCAACGTAATCGCTCAACACTACTCTCTATCTCAAACTAAACCTCACTAAAACTGAACTTCTTGTCTTTCCACGATCTACTAACCAACCCCCATCTGCTATTTCTCTATCAGTGTGTGGTACCACCATAACACCTAGGCAGCAAGCCCGCTGTCTTGGGGTTATTCTAGACTCTGATCTGTCTTTCACCCCCTAAATCCAATCCCTTGCTCGCTCTTGTCACCTGCACCTCAAAAACATCTCCAGAATCCGTCTGTTTCTTACTGTGGAAACAACTCAAACCCTCATTGTCGGTCTTATTCTTTCTCGTCTTGACTACTGCAACTCCTTGCTTATCGGTCTCCTACTCTGCAAACTATCCTTCTCCAATCTGTCCTGAATGCAGCAGCCAGGCTCATCTTTCTTTCCAGCTGCTATACTGATGCCTCTACCCTGTGTCAGTCACTGCAGTGGTTGCCCATTCGGTACAGGATACAATATAAACTCATCACACTCACCCATAAAGTTCTCCACAGTTATGCACCCCCCTGCATCTCCTCCCTCATCTCTGCCTACCACCCCACCTGCTCTCTCCGCTCTACTGCGGACATCAAACTACAGACCACAATCATCGGAATCTCCCATGCCCGTCTTCAAGATTTCACACGTGCTGCACCGATTCTCTGGAACATCCTACCACGTACCATCAGGCACAATCCTAGCCTTTAATAGTTTTAAGAATGTCCTGAAAATACATCTTCTTAAGCAGGCCTACCAAGATCCCTTCTTTCACTCCCTACACTAAGGCACTCACAGGCACTTTTCTGTATATAGATGTACTGTCAAGGTGGCAGGTTCACACAATTTTTATGTAAACCACCCCATATTTATGAAACATGGCTGGAACATTGTAAACTTAGCACTACTCACCCTTCGTCTCCCCCAGGCACCCTCATAGATTGAAAGCTCTTGCGAGCAGGGCCCTCACACGTTGTGTCTCATCTGTAAGTAGCTTTTATTGTGTAATGTCTGTCTTTTTTTCTGTAATTATACCTTCTACATTGTAAAGTGCTGCGGAATTTGTTGGCGCTATATAAATAAAGATTATTATTATTTTTATTATTAAACTGTATGACTTGGTTCAAACATTTTGGATATCCTTCAACGAGCTTCTCACAATAGTTGGTAGGAATTTTGGCCCATCCCTCCTGACAGAACTGGTGTAACTGATCCATGTTTATAGGTCGCCTTGCACGCACCTGCCTTTATAGCTTTGCCCATAAATTTTCAATAGGATTGAGATCAGGGCTTTGCGATGGCTACTACAAAACATTGACTTGGTTATCCTTAAGCCACTTTGTAACCAGTTTGGCAGTATGCTTCAGGTCACTGTCTATTTAGAACTATAACTTCTTAGCTAAGATCTTGAGAACTTGCTTCAGTATTGCCATATAATCTTCTTTCCTCATGCTGCCATCTATTTTGTGAAGTGCAGAAATCCTTTCTTCAGCAAAACAACCCCACAACATGTTGCTGACACCCCCGCATTTCACAGTTGGGATGTTGTCCTTAGGCTCCCAAGTTTCTCCCTTTTATCTCGAAACATAATAATGGTCATTATGGCCAAACAGTTTTGTCAGACCACAGGACATGTCTCCAAAATGTAGGTCTTTGTTCCTGTGTGCATTTACAAACATTAATCTGGCTTTTATATGTCTCTTTTGGAGTAATGGATTCTTCCTGGCAGAGTGGCTTTTTAGCCCATGTTGATACAGTACTTATTTCACTTTGGATAATGACACCCAATTGTGCAAGTCATGAGATCGCTTCCTGATATCTTGGTTGATTTCTTTTGACTTTGCTATGATGTTACACACAGAAGCACTGTGTTTCTGGTGTGAAATTAAAATATTTCCACAGCTGTGTCTCTAATTAACTCAGATGTTGCCAATAAACCTATCAAAAGTTTCAAAAGGCATAGTAATCCTAGTGTATGTAAACTTTTGACTTTGCAGAAAGTAATAAAAATGCCTTAAAAATTCTCTCTCTCATTATTCTGGCATTTGGCAAATATAAATGATTTTGGTTCCTAACTGACCTAATGGGTAAGGTTTATTCTGATTTCATGTCAAATAGTGAGAAAAACATGCATATGTGTCTTCTTATATAGTGTATGTAAACTTCTGGTTTACTTATATATGGCCCACGCACCTGACCCACAAGTTAAAACCAAAATTTGCCCAGATGACCCACAGGACTCTAGACACACACTGCTGTGTAGATATGCTAAAACTTTCAGAAATACTATCTGCCCTTATTAGTTGTTCCTAGAATAATTTAACTTACCTGAATAATATTGCTGTTTAATGGCACTTGAAAAATTAGCATAATTATCTATATGTTCCATTTCCACTTAGGGGATTGTAAAACTGTCCAGGCTTAGGGTTTAGCAGACAGTTTCCACACTTTTTCCCGTACTGTCTGCATGTCTCAGAAAAGACCCGAGTCCCAGACTGCTCCCTTCACATAGGTAAGAGTATGAAAAATGCCAGACATCAACAGCGGAACTGCTTAGTTCTATATGGCTTCCTCATCCAGTACTTGCCCTACATGTAACAGGAAAGCAATGAAGTGTTTTTAGGACATGTATTTTTTTAATGTCTTTTAGCTGAAGCATGTTAGTTTTTCACTGAAAATATGATGTTGTTCGAGTTGACTAATTCCATTCATGAAACAATTTTCAACATACAATGTTAATACAGTATATCACATGATTTTACATTTTTTTTGAATTTCTGAGTCTAATTTTATGAAATTTGAAGGTGAACAACAAGTGAGCTAGAGATGGTAACCTATTTAGTTACATTGCACTGAACTCTTTTGTGTTCACTTTACCTGCTCATCTTATTTTTTATACTTTGTTTATGTGTGACTATACTTTTCTTGGTAGAACATAACTTAATTTATGTTACATTTTCATCAAACCTCCCAATAGATTCCAGGGCTGTCCCGCATTCTCAGGCAGCGGAGGTATGTCCCTGAGATACATGGCACATGCCCTAAGGACGCACAAACTGTTAAAACGTACTTGATGACCCTGTACTGAGGCTCGCTGCTGCTTTTTATAATAATGGTGCCAGGGCACTCTCATGATTTCACTGGCTGTGGGGTGCTTGCCCTGCTCCTGCAGCCAGACCATAATTTAGCTACGGCGGCACACACCCTCTCCTGGGTTGAGGTAGGTAAGTGATCCTCCCTCACCCCCTCGACCTATCCAGGTCTTCTAGACACTGGAAAGGCTATTCAGCATCTGGAAAAGGTGGGTGATGCGCCATCCTCCAGAGCAGATTACAATTGGATGGCAGCTTTTATGGGCACTGCATAGTATTGGTATAATTTTTTTGTTTAGTTACAGGTTTCCTTTTTGACTACAACTGATTCGTTGGACTGTGTCTCATCAGTATAGGATCCATTTCTATAATAAAATAGTCAATGAGGGCTGGTATTAGTCAGTGTTTATTTAAATAAAATGTTTTTTTTCAGTTGTGTCAGTAATAGAGGTGTTTGACAGACGCCTCTCCATAACTATCGCTTAGGTATCAGCTAGTGGTGTTTCTTGTCACCCAAGGCTGACACTAACCCCTTCTGACTACCCAAAGCACCAGTGGTACAGAGAAGAGCCATGTTACTGTCAGAAGCAAACCCTCCACTGTGATGGTTGCTTCTGTGTCGGTTGCATAGTGGTAATTTTAGGATGGGAAAGGTCCAATATCCAGGGTAGTAGCAGGCTACAGCTACTGATTGTTTCTTGACTGGTTAAGATAAAAGGGGGACTTCATGTATTTTTTATAAGCGAATGATAGAAAGAAAATAATATGACACCCCCCCCCCCCTTTTCCATAACTAACCAAGGTAAGCTGCAGGCTGATATTATCAAATTGGGACAGTCAATGGATATTGGTCCCTTCTCACCCTAAAAATACCAGTCTGCAGATTCCCCGGAAGCAGATCATCACATTAGAGGGTCCGCTTCTGCTGGTAACCCTGTTCTTTCCAGTACACATACACAACAGAAAAAACTCTTGATTTAAATAATATCCCCTGACAACATTCCTTGTTGACCATTTTAGTAGAGAAATGGATCCAATGTAGTCCAGTAGGAAAACCTGTAGAAATAAAGTTCCACTACCAAAAACTTGACAATTATAAACTCCATACCCTTCACCCCCAAAAGACCCTGTAGCTGATCTTCTGGGGGTGCATGGGGTGGAGTTCAGTTTACACAGTACAATTCTGGGTGGTACAGTCCACAGCCACAGCACAGAGATTGAGATTGTGCCTGTAAACTGCAGATTATAACCCCCCTCCTCCCCCTTCACCTATTATTTTGCTATGTGGCCTAGTGCCATCACAAATAAATCCCCAACTATCACCCTACAATCACCTCACCTCCACCTATCACCTTATAGGGAGTTTGTACAGAGGTGAGGAATGGGTTGGAAGGTACTGGAAAAGTGAAGATATTGGTGTGGCTAATTTTACAGGGACAAGTCATAACCGGAAGAAGTCATCATGGTGGTCTGAACTGAATGACGAATAGAAGGAAAAGCAAACAACTCTAGTCACAGAAGACATCACTTGTGAGTCACTCTATGTAACTCTACTCTAATCACTTATACACTACTCACAAAAAGGGATATTTGGCTTCTGGTTGAAATTTAAGATGAACATAAAATTTCTTAAACAGGTTTTTAAATTAACTAAATGAGACCATCTCTTAACTTTAGAATGTACATGTCAAACAGTTCAGTGTTTCAGTACTTTTTGCATAACTTGCTAATCTCTAACAAGGAGCTTAATGGTAAAATTCACAATAGGTGAATCAATTTGAATTGGAATTTAAACAGTCCTTCTCATCATGCTGTTCACATTCTCACATCATGATACCCAGACAAGACCTTACAATTCATCAATAGTACCTCGCCATTGCAAGCTTCAAGCAGGATGCTCTCAGATGGCCACTGAGTTTAGAGTGTCATCAACAGGTTGCAACACAGATACTGAAAGAGTCACAGAAAGGCAAAGAAGTAGACGTCCTTTGGCTACATCACAAACTGATGACCGCTTCATTGTAAACAATGGCCTGCGGAACCAGATGATGAATGTCACACAACTCCAGGCATGTTTAACAGAGGTGAGAGGAAACCAAGTGTCACATCAGACAATTTGTAACCATTTAAATCAGCTTGGTCTGTGTGCTAGACGACTGGCAAGGGTACCTGACCTGGCTGATGCATAGCGCTCTCCTTGACGCCTCCAGCCTCATTGGTGGCCATCATTTCTGCTCAGAGAAAATCGACTGTCATCACCGAACAGCACTGAGGGCCACTGGTCCCTCATCCAGCGTAGATGCTCAGTGGCCCATGCAAAATGATAAAGTCTGTGCCTGGTGGTGTGGTCAGGTCATCTAGCACACAGTTCACACTGATGTAAATGGTTACAAATGGTCTGATGTGACACTTGGTTGCCTCTCACCTCTCTTAAATGTGCTTGGAGTTGTGTGGTACTCATTATCTGGTTCCACAGGGCATTGTTTAAAATGAAGCAGTCATCAGTGTGTGATGGAACCAAAGGATGTCCACTTCTTTGCCTTTCTGTGACTCATCCAGTGTCTCTGAATCTCTATTGCAACCTTCTGATGACTCTCTGTGACACTCTAAGCTCAGTGCCCCCTTCTGTCTGAGAGCATCCTGTTTGAAGTCTCGCAATGGTGAGGTATTCTTGATCAATTGTACGGTGTTGTCTTGGCCTCATGATGTCAAAATGTGAACAGCATGAGGAGGAGGACTGTTTATATTCCAATTCCAATTGATCCCCTAAATTTATTGAGCGATTCAGGGATCAAACACCGTTGTGAATTTTGCCTGTTGTTAGAGATCAGCAAGTTGTGCAAAAAGTACTGAAACATCGAACAGTTGGGCATGTGCATTCTAAAGTTAAAGAAGTGGTCTCATTTAGCTCATTTAACCACTTAAAGATGATGTTTGACGTCAGACGGTACAGGTCATCTGTCTGCAGTAACACCAAAAGACATTGCTGCAGACAAAGGAGTTTTATAGCTGCCATCTCCGTCACTGCACTAGGAACGGAGCTATAGTAACAGCTCTGTTCCTAAAGTAGTCTCTATAAACATCAGGAGGCGGAGGAAACCTTCAATCTCAAGCGGTCAACTCCTTGATTCCGTGGCATAGTTAAAGGGATTCCCCTGCTCCATTGGGTTATCAGGACTCCCAGTGACCTCATGGAGCCTGGGCAACGTCTTTATAGTCAGCACTGTGTGCTGCCCTGACTGCAGTCTATGTTATAATGACACAGAGTCTAATGTATTAGTAGTAGTATTCTAATACCTAACTAAGTGTAAAAAAAAAAGTGTAAGTAATCACTAATAGTATTAAAAGAAAGGAAAAAACATAAAAAGGTGTAGAAATAAAATAACTGATAAAGTAAAAATAACTATTTAATACAAAAATTATTGTGCATTCATTTTACACGAAAAACCTACACATATTACTTTCTGCACGACCATAATAACTTGTAGAATTAATCAAAAGGGTTATTTAGTGTAAAATGTGATTAGTGTATGTAAAAACAAATGCAGAAAAATGTTATGTCCATGCTACAAAAAACATGCTTAAAAAATTCTGCAGTAATTTATTTGTAAAATTGAACTATGCCACCCAAAAATACAACTTATCCCACATAAAACAAGTCCTCATACAACTGCGTCACTTAAGAAATAAAAGAAGTTAACACTGTTGAAATGTAGTCTCTTAAGTAAACACAAGGTACATGTGCTGTGAGGACTGAAAACAATGTCATATCTGTAATCTTGTTAGAGATAATTAGTTTGTTCTGGAGATGAGGTGATGTCACTCTCTTTTCTAGGCTCTCTGCTGCAATAAGATAACAGAGCTATGGTCCAGGAACCAGGGAACCATAGAAACCTGTGTGCACTCAGAGTACATAATTTGTTTATAATCTCAAGACTAAAAGTCTCAAGTAAACTCTATTGACCAATATATTTAGAAAATGTCTTCATGTAACTGTCCCTTCATCTTGAAAGCTAATTTTTCTAGTGAGAAACCCCCTTTAAGTAGTAATATTATTGGGTCTTTGTATTGTGTGATTTTTTTTTTTTTTAGTAAAAATTATTTGTATAGTATATTTGCTACTTGAATAGGTGTGTTATTTGGTAACTGTATGACTGTTATTTATAAGGTATTACACTATTATACATAGATGAGCATTTTGAAAAAGCAAATTTGTCAGTGCTGATTTTTGTTATACAGTAATTTTTTTTTCATAATACAGCAATATTGAGCAAAACGTAACATGGAGGGCCCGGGCCCCAGATGTTTGAGACCCTAGCAACGCCCCTAGTGGTTAAAAATAATAACATTTGTGTTGTGAAATAGCCAAGTCAAAATTCTGAAGCATAACATGAAAAGGATTGTGCATGCAAGGTATTCCATAAATATGCAGCAATGTACTAATCGGTAATCACAGATATGAAAATGAGGTGTGAGTTATTGTTCATCAGTATTCTGCACTTGTGTAGCAGTAAGTGTGGCCTTCTTTCTATGATTTTAAGTAAATAATGACCCATTTTGCTATGAATTGTTTGTAAAGGGAGGAATGGTACAACATTGCCCCTCATTGCTGTGCAGATTTTATGCAGCAGTTACGGGAAACATTTGATGGAGGTGATTGCTCAAAAAAGGTTATTAAATTTAATAGTTTACTTTTTCTTCCTGCACTCTGGAAGTTTACTCAGTGGGCTCAATAAAAGATATGAACAGGTTTGCTTGCTATTAGTTTAGTTAGATTATGTATGTCTAAAACCAGGATTTACACTGTATACCAGACCACAAGTTATTAGTAATCAATGCAGAAATCCATGTTATTTTAAAGAGTTCATTTACTTTTTCCTGCTACTGACTATGTATATAGCATATATAAAGAAATTCTTTTGTTCATTGAGCTGAAATATCATGACAGGTATGAAAAGGTAGTCATAAGTTGACTGTGGAGTTTAGCTCCACTCTGTGTTTATGGTTAGCCAAACTTCCTCAGAAAACTTTTCTTGGAACTTAAATGACTATGTAAAGACAGCAATGAGTAATTCCTGCTCTTTGGTATTAGATAACTATATTAATATACCTGTCTAGAATGGATACTCTGTTTTAAAGTAGGTTCAACTTAGCCGCCTGTTTGAATGTCTGTAAACTATGTCAGGCTTTCCTAGGAGTTTGAAAGAAATTTGTCTCGGAATGTCAGGGTGGAGTAAATGTTGGCTAGAAGCCACTGACGTATGCCTGTTTGATGACTTTCACTGTTTGTGCTCCACTGTGTAACTTGCACTTTATGCAGCCAAATTTCAGTTTGTTTGGTATAAATTTTATTTTCAATACTTAATAATTTTTGTTTAATACTGTTTATACTAATACATTTTTTCTTTTTCAGGCCTGACCCTATTCCTCTAAAACACTTCCTTTTTCCCTATAGATGGATTTACTGTACATGTCATCCTCTGCTAGCTCCAATACGTGCTCCTTTGTATTTCAATTTAGTGCTATTTCCTAATATGACTAGTGCTAGAAGTCCCATGCATGTCCCATTTTTTAATACTTAAATTTAAAGGAGTATTTCTATCCCATTGATTTGTTTTAAACATGAAGACAAATGTAAATAACAATATTACAAAATCCATTGCTTCAATTTACTGTTAGAACAGTTTTCTATCACTTCCTTTTTACACATGCTTCCCTAGGTCACTGACGTCCTCTCTGTCCTAGCATTGGCCATGCTACTGATGTTACTGCCTGCTATGTCCTTTTAGAAGGATGGGAACTTGCTTCTTAGGGCTTGTCCCCACGGCACGGGTTTTCGGCCGTTTTTTTCAGGCGGTTTGCAGTTTTTTAGACCGCCTGAAAAACCAGCCGAAAATTAGCACAATTATGCTCTATGGAAAACCCGTGCAGCAGTCCCCACAGCACGGGTTTTCCGACCGGCGGGTTTTCCGACCGCGGGCCGCTCAAAATGCATTGAGCATGTTCATTCTTCCGTCCAGTTTCCGGACGGAATATGAACACCTCACTGGGACGGGGGAGGGCTGTTCTCCACTCATCGGGGGGAAAATCCGCCACCCCCGCGGCCGTGGGGACAGCCGCAAAACCGGACAAATACCGGTCAGGTAAACCGACCGGTATTTGTCCGCTGCCGTGGGGACGCAGCCTTAGTCTCTGCTTTTATCTTTTTTAACAAGGGAAACATTAACCCTTTAGAGTTACAGACCAGAGAGAAGCCATGTGCCATCCTGCTAGACCTGCAGAGCACATAGCTGTTTATCTACATACAACAAGATAACAGTGCCATTCAGCAGCTAATAGTGTGTCTAGGCAGCATGTACGTTTTTCTCACTCAAAAGAGCTTCCTCTCATGACATTTACAGCTCTGCTAGCTCAAATTTATAGCCAGACATCTTGCTTGGACTGTATAATTTTTTTTCAAAACCTCTATATCACCAATGTCCCTCTCATAGGCACAGCTAGGAATAGGAGGTAGTAGAGCTGAAATGTCATTGCCCACAGCCTGCACAGGTAATAAAAGCCTAAAGCAAAGGAGGAGGAGCAGCTTCTGTGAAACAGACAGATGGGTAAATCCCTTCAAAGGCATAAAGTTAAGAGAAACGCCAGTGTAGCAGCAGGGTCAACCTACTTATAATTTAAACTTTGCACACCATTTTCTCAGGGAACAAAACAAGAAAAATTCATAGGCATGTGCCAACTTCATATCTTAGTGAAGGACCATGGTACAGTATATTTACCAGTATATCACCAGTGGAGGTTTTCCACATATGCCACTGCGTAGGCTCACACTGTATGTTCACTGCAGCCCAGTGGGAACATCTTACCAAAGGGGATGTCTCACCATAAACCCTTCTTCAATTGAAGGCAGTCCACATCACCACAAGTCCAGCTTTTAAAACACTCCAATTGCAGTTATTCAAGTTATTAATTGCACATGTAATACAGACAGGGTCCTCAATCTGGCCCATAGAAGTGGATCCAAAGCTGTGGTTCCCCATCTATGATGTCTAAATAACCTATTGGGACATATGTAAAGTAGTTGCTAAAGTGAGACAACCCATTAAAATAGCTAGGTGTTATATAACAGAACAAACATTCTGGCATTTAGCTGCATTAACAGTTGCTTTCAAGACATCATTTTTGCAAAGGTAGACATTTATGAAGCCCCTTTTTTTAAAATTTATAATTAGCGCACTCCATTTTCAGCGCTTACAAAGCCCCCGGACATTTTGAAAGGCCTGAGATGGGGGGCATGCTGGAGGCTGTCGCCTACAATATACGAACTACATTTATGCTTTAGTACAAAATTTCTTTAAAGGGGTTTACCTGAGCCTGAATTGTCGTTTTTCGCAAAAGCCCTTTTTTATGGGCTAGTGTTAGCGTTACGTTTGGGCCCTCGAATCGGTCGATGGTCGCCCCCATCACAAATAGTCGATGATATATATGATAACATAAAGTCTTATGGAG
The DNA here is from genome assembly GCA_025379985.1 of Phyllomedusa bahiana. Classification (NCBI taxonomy): domain Eukaryota; kingdom Metazoa; phylum Chordata; class Amphibia; order Anura; family Hylidae; genus Phyllomedusa; species Phyllomedusa bahiana. The sequence goes on along the minus strand of JAODAL010019527.1, from coordinate 13,016 downwards.
AGCAACAAACCCTTTATTCTTACACCCAAAAAAGGGCGGAGAAGCTGGAATTAAACCACAAAATCAAATGGGTAGTGCTACTCTTAGGCAACACACTTGGGTTTTAAAAGCACAGAAAAAAAAACACACCCATTCACTAAAAACCCCGTCTTGTACCACAGCATGACCCTTAAACCTGCCCTCAGCCCCAAATTAAAAAGTTCAAAGGCAGTAAAGATTTGAAAAATCATTTTACTTGAACGGACTTTGAAATCCCTGTCCGGAACGCAGCATGACCCCAAACTGATGACCCCCTTTTAAAAAGTCCGGGAAAAAGAGTTTTCAACCACCTTTTATTGAACTGGACATTAACTAATCGCCCTTTACCCATATGACCATTAAACCTGTCGACCCCACAACTAAAAAGTGCCGGGAAAAAAGGAGTCTTTCAACCCCTTTTTATTTTCACGGAAAAAGACATCCCTTTTCCTGGGCCACGCATGACCCCAAACCTGCATGACCCCAGAAAAAAAAAAAGGGGTCTTTCAAACCCCCATTTTTTGTTTCACTGGACATATACGTCCCCGTCCTGGGTTAGCGCTTTCCCCTCCGTTTTTTAGGCGGCCCCAATTTCTTCACTTGGGAAAAACTGGTGGTTAACGCTCTTTTTACACCCCGGTCCCCTTTTTTCTGGGATTTTTTCTCATTTTACCAACGCTGGGGGAAAATTTTTCTGTAAAATTGTTCTTTCCGTGCTCCATATCCATGTCCTTGAATAACCTACACTGGGAAGTTTTCTTTATCCCTTGACAATTTAAGGAATTTTTTTACCCTATTTTGTACATGCAAGTTTTTTAGTACTTTAATTTAGAAAAAAACATTTTTTAAAATAGGGTGGAAACCCACCAGTCTTTTTTCTCTTTTTTTAATTGTATTAAATGGGTTGTCTCAATACAGGGATTGCTAGCTATTGCATTAACCACTGAAGAACAGTTTTGGCGACGCTGTTCGTTACTGAGATTCACAGGCCCTTGACCCAGCGATGACAGGCCTGACGGTCCTGCAACTGACGATCCGCTGGCATGCGTGTTGTCGCCAGCATTGGAAGGAGAAACCTTCTCGTACCCTCCCTCCATGTCCTACCCCCTGTTTGCTCGCTTACCACCTAAATTTCGCTCCATGTTTCAGAAATAAAAAATTTGAGAAGGTATGGAAATTTTTGGAAAGTCTCTTATTAAAAGACGGCAAATCAAGCTATTCTCAATCCCTCAAATCAAACAAAATTGCTGGATTCAAAAATTTAAATGCAAAGTAGATCTAATCAACAAAGCTGGCCTGCGCCAAAGTGAAAAAACAGGTATCTGAAATGATTCGGGTAATACAAGGTATTTTTTGGCACCTTTCAATTCACCGTGGTGACTACAAAATTGCTGCATTCACATTTAAGTGCAAGGTGCCTCAATGAACAAAGCTGTAGTGCGCCAAAATAAAAAAACACGTATCTGAAATTTATTCGGATAATACAAGGTATTTTTGGCACCTTTCAATTCACCTGTGGTGACTACAAAAATTGCAGTATTTACATTTAATGCAAAGGTGCCTCAATGAACAAGCTGTAGTTGCGCCAAAGGTCAAAAAAAAACGTATCTGTAATGTATTCAGAAAATAAAAGGTATTTTTTGGCACCTATCAATTCACCTGTGTAACTCCACAATTGCTGGATTCAAATTTAACTGCAAGGGCTCTATCAACAAATCTGGACTGGGCAAAAGTGCAAAAAACACGTATCTGTAATGTATTCGGATAATAAAAGGTATTTTTTGGCACCTATCAATTCACCTGTGGTAACTACACAATTGCTGGATTCAAATTTAACTGCAAGGTGGCTCTATCAACAAATCTGGACTGGGCAAAGAGCAAAAAAAACACGTATCTGTAATGTATTCGGATAATAAAAGGTATTTTTGGCACCTTTCAATTCACCTTGGTGACTACAAATTGCTGCATTCACATTTAAGTGCAAGGTCCTCAATGAACAAAGCTGTAGTGCGCCAAGTGAAAAACACGTATCTGTAATGTATTCGGATAATAAAAGGGAATTTTTGGCACCTATCAATTCACCTGTGTAACTACACAATTGCTGGATTCAAATTTAACTGCAAGGTGCTCTATCAACAAAAACTGGACTGGGCAAAAGTGCAAAAACACGTATCTGTAATGTATTCGGATAATAAAAGGTATTTTTGGCCCCTTTCAATTCACCTGTGGTGACTACAAAATTGCTGCATTCACATTTAAGTGCAAGGTGCCTCAATAAACAAATCAGGACTGGGCAAAAGTGCAAAAAACACGTATCTGAAATGTATTCGGATAATACAAGGTATTTTTGGCACCTATCAACCTGTGCTGACTACAAAATTGCTGGATTCTAATTTAACTGCAAGGTGGATATATGAACAAAGGTTGGAATGGGTAAAATTAAAAATGAACACCTATCTGAAATTTTATACTGATAATTAAAGTGAGTTTTGCACCTAACAAAGAGACCTGCAGTTACTAGAAAAGAGGGTTATCCTAATATAAGTTCGGGCTGCCCAATATCCAGGAAATATTTCAATAGAAAACTGTTAATAATAAAGGGCTATTGCAGTGCAATGTCTACACTAAGTCTTGGTGAATTTTATCCAGAAATTCTTTATAGAGCTTGTCTGTGTTCGCCCGCGGGGCCCCCCCTCCGCCCCTCCCTGTGACTTTACAGGGGTAGATGCTCCTTTAAAATTCTCTACCTAACTACATAAAATCTTCCAATCTCTAATCAAACTAAGTTGTAAGGATCACAGTTAGCAGTAGAGCTTTCTCTGTGAAGAAATAAAATTAATTTCCCGTTTAGCTGTTTGACACAAGCAGAAGGGCACGTCCTTCTGCTCTGAGATGCTGAGAGACACTGAGGCTGAACAGGAAACGATGTTCTAATGTAAAACGAGGTCATGTATTTTTCCAGCCAATCGAACCATACACATTCCAGTCATGACGTCGCACACACATCTCACCCTACTCTATTCTTAAGCTGATTTGCTGCCGCCAAAAAAATGACAGGAAGCGCCGAAAATGGCGTGATCTTAATAGATGATGCACAGATTTTTTAACCTAAAATTTCGCATGATCTAAAAATTTCGATCAACATAAAAACTGTGCCGATTTCAACTTTGTTGATAATAATCGCTCAACACTATTTATGACCCACAGTAGAACAGGTTCATAGGTTCAGGAACATTCTACACTGCTATTGTGCGCAATAAAATTGGCGTCTGGATGCCAAAAATCACACATGTCGCCCAAAATGTGCTATTTTATTAGAGGTTATTATTTCCCATTCTAGGGCACCAGCACCTGCAAGGCAGAATTAATTGAAGCACTGTGTATAAATATGTGCTGAAAAATCCCTACTTGGCTTATATTAGAGTCAATGTCGGCGCTCGGGCGCTGCGATGGCCCGTGCGGCAGCAGCGACACTTCAGCTATACGCGACTCCTCAGGGAGCGCATGCAGCTGAATGCCGAGTGAGCCGACAGCATCCGGGTGCTGTCAAGGCCCAGGCGCTGTCGGCGATCACTTCACCTGTATGAGTATGTATTGGTATCCATTTTTATTTTTTTAAATTTACCAGTAGCCACCACATTTTCCACTCTAGGCTTATACTCGAGTCAATAAGTTTTCCCAGTTTTTTGTGGCAAAAAACTGGTAATATATTATATAATATATATATATATATAATAAATATAGAAATTTATATTTTATATATAAAATATATTTTATATAATATATATATATATATATATATAAATAAAATATATATATATATAATATTTATATATAATTCTGGGCTTTTATTCGGGTCGGCTTATACTCGAGTACATACAGTATATTATTATTTGTCTCTATATTGGTATTAGCTGAGATATGATCTTGTTTGTTTATTTTCAACAGACCTAATTATTTGACATAGCCTTTTTTCGGCTCTTTAAAATGTTTTTAATCTTTTTTTTCTGGTGCATTGTCTTAATAAAAATGGTCCTGTGTATTATTTTTGGGTGTGTACCATCCTATGTGTCTTCTTGCAGTGTTTTTTATACAGTATATTGAAAGATATTTAAACCTTTACTACCAGCAGAAGTTACCATATCACAAGAAAGGTAGACTGACATCACCAATGTGCATACATGCTTATAACTAAGCAAACAATGTTTCTATGTTTACCTGTTTAAAAATGAAGTGTTCACGTCTACATTCTTTGATGTTTTAGCACTCCAGGAATCTGGAATGTAGAGTTTTTTAAAAAAAAATGCTTAATGAATGTAAGGAATGTGTAAGCTTAAGAGTCATCTGGTCTAGAATAGAAATATGTATTATCATGAAAAGATATATATTAGTATATTTCTTTATGACTAAACAAAAAACAGATATTAGATAGATAGATAGATAGATAGATAGATAGATAGATAGACTGCTCAACCATAATATTAAGATCACTTGCCTAATGTTGTGTAGATTCCCTGTTGTGCCATCAAGACAACTCTGACCCATCAAGACACAGACTCTACAAGACCTCTGAAGATATGCTGTGTTATCTGTCTGCTGTTATCTAAGGTCCTGTAGCTTGTGTGGTGGGGCGTCCATGACTCAGACTTGTTTCTCCAATACATCTCACAAATGCTTTATGGATTTGAGATTCTGAGAATTTGGAAGCCATGATCTCCTTTTAAACAATGTTTGCAATATGGCAGGGCACATTGTCCACCTAAAAGGGGCCACTGCCATTAAAGAATAAAGTTGCCATGAAAATGTGTATTTGGTCTGCTACAAAGTTTAGGTATAAGGTATACATCAAGGTAACATCCACATGTATACCAGAACCCAATATTTCCCAACAAAACATTGCTCAAAGAATCACATTGCCGCCACTTGCTTATGTTCTTTCTTTGGTGCATCCAGCGCCTATCAGTTCCCAAGGTTGGCAATGCACTACCAGTCGTCCACAGGATGATACTAAAATCTGATTTATCACACCAGGCCACTGTCTTCAATTGCTTTATGGTTAAGTTCTGATGCTCACATGCCCATTGTATAGTCAGCAGTAACTTTTTCCACAATTTGAGAAACAGTAATTCTTAACTGTTATTGGACCACACAGGCTATCCTTCATTTGGCGCATGCATTAATTAGCCTTGGGCACCCATGACCCTGTCATTGGAACACTTTCTGGGAACACTTTTAATAGGTACCAACTACTGCCTACTAGTAACACTCCACAAAGTCTCCATTTTGGAAATGTGCTAAACCAGTGGTCAAGCCATAGTTTTAACCTAATAAAAGTAATTTAGATCCTTATGGTTGCCCAATGTTCCTGCTTTCAACACATTAAAGGGGTTTTCTCACTACAATAAATAGCTTTCAACATGTAGGGACAGAAAATTGAAGACTTTTTTATACACATACATTCACATGCTTTGTTTATTTTTCTTTGGTCAGTAAATAAAGAAGGTTTTATCTCACAAGTTTCTTTGGTTATGGTTATGACCATCTCTCCCACCTGTCCCTGATCTCTCTTAGATCTCATTATCGCTAAGCTGCCGTTACTCACTCACTCCGACCATGGTTAATCACCTACTGCAAAGTCTTATCTTTAGTAACAGGCTTTGAAAGCTTTTCATTGAACTAAGTAAACACTCTTTAGAGCTCTGCAGCCTGCAGTACTACACTTTATAAATCTTTTCACCATGTCATTTTAACGATAGCTGGAATAGAGAGCTGATTTCAATCATTGCAAAGGGACCCCCCACAGCTTGAACAACATAGTTTCAAAGCTGGCTGGGGCTCGTAAAACTCCCAATGAGGAAAACCCTTTAACTTAAAGAACTTTCTGTTTACTTGCTGTCTAATATATCCCAACTTTTGACAGGTGCCATTGTCATGAGACATTCAATGTTATTAACTTCAGTGTTTGTAATGGTGTGTTTATGGGTCTACCAAACTCATTTGTTCTCATGATTGTTGTCAGGTAAACATCCAGGTGTTAAACATGCATTCATCACAAACTGTGCTATATCCTAGGGCTATGAAGTGACTATTTAAAATACATACCTCTTTAATTTATTTTCTACTCAAAGTTTGAAGAGTACTAGTGCAAAGTTGTACCTACTAGAAAAAAGTGTACAGTTTAGTCACTGTGAGCTATTTGACATCAAACATACAAAAGATGTAATCAATTTAGAAAGAATAAAATATAACTTTTAATAATGCTGTTTAAAAATCACCAAAGCAGCAAAACTCCAAATCAAAAAGTACTTTTTATCCAAAAAAAGGGGATGATAGCTAGGTCTAGACTGTTCCTGAAAGGCCCCTTGGCACTTAGATAGCCCTCATCTAAATACAGGGGGATTGCCCCGATAAGGACGGCCCCGTCTAGAAGCTCTCCCTATTATGACCACCCTAACTAACCCTATTAGTAAAACATATTGATCTTTTGGTAGCGCAATGTTTTTTAAAAAAATGAGGTTCAAAAGGAATCACTTCAAACAAAAACACTCCCCCTTTTATTGAAAATTTTTCCCAAAAAAACAGCACTTAGTCAAATTTTTTTATTTCATAAACCTTTATCTAGTATTTGGGAAAAAGCTTGCCAATGTGACTCTATGGTTGGATCTTATGAAAGGAAAACATCTTAAATTTATTTTAACACACATCAATTGACTTTTTCCAATGATCTGTATGTAAACAATTTTCTGTATAATTGGTAAATTATAGAACAGAACATGGTTTTTAAACAGAAATTAGGGGCACCACATATGGACCATGCATCTCCTTCCCAGGAAAAGCAATCGAAGTTATTTCTGCCAAGTATTTCAGACATTGAACCATCCATTCTTTTTGCAAAAAAAATAGGATCTGCAGCAGCAGGGATATATATGAGACATAATCTGCCCTCAAGAAGAAATAATTTAGAATATCATAAGATACAAAATAGCAAAAAGAAACACTCTTTAGAAAATTGCCCCAAAAAAATATGACCAGAAAAATCTTTTTTAAAAGATTATTTTTTAATCAGATCATTTTTTCAAATAAATGTAGACAAGCTGCATATAACAAAATTTTGTTTTTGTTTTTTCATTTTGAAAGTCATAGTTAACATAACTTTATTCCAAAAATTAGCAAGTGTAAATCAAATCACCATTTTGACTTAATGCTATTGAGCCTCACATAAAACAAAACCTTAAGGGGCCGTTCATACGGCAAGGGACAAATACCAGTCGGTTTATGTGACCGGTATTTGTCGTGTTTTGTGGCCGTCCCCACGGCCGCGGGGAGGGGGGGAGGCTTATCTCCGCGATGAGCGGAGAAAAGCCCTCCCCCTTCACATTGACTTGCACATATTCCCAAACACAATGTTTTCGGGGACCCGGGGGAAAAAACCGCCGGGCGGAAAACCCGGGCAGTGGGACTGCGCACGGGTTTTCCCTAGCGCCCCCCTTGTGCTCGTTTCAGCGTTTTTTCGACGGGCGCAAAAAACAAACCGTGAAAAACCCCCGAAAACCCCTGCCGTGGGGACATGCCCTAATAGTAATGCAGAAGACACACCTTATTTTTTCACATCCTGTAGAGAAGGGAAGATTTTAGTTATTTTGTCTGTTCCGTGTGAACGCATATTAAACACTCTTTGGGGGACAAATTTTTTAGAACCTTTTAATAATAAACTGATCATAAAAAAAAAAAATAAAAAAATGCAAAAAGCATCAGGGGCCCTTATGTATGAAAACCAGCAGTAAAACTGCTGTTTGCCCATAGCAAACCCAAACAAGCTCAGCTTTTTTTTCCAGGCACTATATGAAATGAAAGCCCGAGCATTTATTTGGGTTTCTTGGCAACAAAGACATTCCCATTGTAGGCCGTTTTTTTACATAAGGCCCCTTTTCCCAAAAATATAAAGCTAAATTACAATAACAAAACCAATATAGAAGTATATATTAAAAAAATGAAACCTAAAGACAAAAAAGTAAAGCAATCCGCCATAAGGCATCATAAACTGATATGTGAAGCCAAGCATGCTGGTAAAGGACAAGAGCTAAACACATATTGCCACTGTCAGCTGTATTAGTTCCATTACACACCGGGTTGCACTCCTTTTCAATTTGCTGTTCTTGTTTAGAATATTATGTCACCATGGTACTGGCCATATTTAGAAAGGCGCTTGGCATATAGCATTTAGTTTTTGTTTGGTCAGAGAATTTCCTAGTGACCATTTTATATTTTACAGAAAGGTATACATTATAGTCCAGGGGTGTCAAACTGCCGGCCCTCCAGCTGTTGGGAAACGACAACTCCCATCATGCCCACTGTTCTAGATTATACAAATGCATGATGGGAGTTGTAGTTTCCCAACAGCTGGAGGGCCAGCAGTTTGACACCTGTGCATTATACCATACATAGATGAAGAAAAACTAGAAATTTTAGGTAGAAGGGAAATATCTCTAGTAGAATTCTCAGCTCACATCCCATTTGTAGCTCTTCAATTCTTTCTGAAGGGTGGCTGGAGACATTCCACACAAATACATAGAGGTCGATCAAAATCTGGGTCATCCATTAACAATTCACTAGAGGTACAGACATGCAAAAAAAATTAAATTTTCTGTGCCTCCCCTGTAGGACCCATCAGCAAAAAGTAAAAACCTGTGAAGAGCCTCATCCAGGGCAACATGTATGAATTCGAATGCGTGCTTTTTTTTTACTTGGCGCCGACACTCCAGTTCTAAATAGATATAGAAGGGAAAAAATGTAAATACGACAGTTGAAGATTTTTGGCGCATTACATAGAGCTTAATGCGCCAAACTTTGTATGGGCATAGAGGTAATGCCCAAACCTAGGCGCACTAAGCTCTTTGTAATGCGCCAAAAATCTGTTGTATTCTACACTCTCAGAATCTCAAAATCTGAGCATTGAAACATTAAGAGGGCGACATGTATGAATTCGAATGTGTACTTTTTTATATACATATGAACGCTGCTCACCATAATGTGGAATCCTTTGCACCTGCTTCTTTGCCTGGCTGAAATTCACAGCAGTGATCCACACGGTTCACAGGTTCCCAGTATCCTGCTAGACAAATACTTCAGCCTGGTGCCAACATCTTGGTGCCAACATCACAGTTCTAAATAGATATAGAAGAGTGTAGAATACGACAGATTTTTGGCGCATTACATATAGCTAAGTGCGCCAAAGTGGCACATTACACTCTCTATGCCCATACAAATTTTGGCGCATTAAGCTCTATGTAATGCGCCTCAATTCTTCATACTGTCGTATTCTACACTCTTCTATATCTATTTAGAACTGGAGTGTCGGCACCAAGTTAAAAAAAGTACACATTCGAATTCATACATGTCGCCCCCAGTCTTTGTTGTAATCTAATGATGTGCTTTATATGGGCCTGCAGTGCTTTACGAGAACACAGGTTTCTGCCAATAGCAGGGTAATATATAGTATTATGACATGGTTCATAGTAGAGCTTATACCAAAAATGTAATTGTAATATAGAAACTCAATTGTGTAGTTTGTTAATATGCTTAAAGAGATTCCTAACCAGACCTTAAAGGTGTACATCTTAGTTTTTAATCTCCTGACGCCAGCTGATCATAGGGGACTCACTGCAGTCAGTCCCTGCTATCAACCATTAGACATGTATGGCTCACTGTGTTACGCCGATTCCATAACTTCGAATAAGTTAACGTGAATTAAATGTAACTAATGTGAATTACAGTGCAAAGTGAACTAGTGCTGTTTCAGCATTTTCAGCCACCTTTCTGTTCATTCTTTCTCTGGATGTGGCGGACAACCACTGTCTCATCTGACCGGAAAGGTTTTAGGGTTCACCATTCCTAAAAGAAGTGTAGATCCTAGAGGTCACATATTATTATTATTTATTTTCAAGTGCCATTAATTCTAGGGCGCTGTACAAGCCAAGGGGTTCAAGTACATAACATAAGACATATACAATAACACTAAGTAACACACTAATACAGAAGGCATAAGAACCCTGTCCGTGAGAGCTTACAATCTATAATGGAGAATGGGGAGACAGAAGGTGAGATATTTATAGATTGTCATGTCTAAAATGGAAATAACCCTTTAAAGGAGTTGTCCAGTCCCATGAAATGATGTCGACCTGTGGCCATGCTGGGGGAAAAATAGAATAAAAGGCTGTACCAACCTCCCCGTTCACTGCTGATGCCCCTCCTTAGTGCCCCAGAAGCTGCTGCTCTACACTTCTGGGGTCTCATGCCAATACACAGTGAGTAAATGAAGAGCAAGCATCTTCTGTGTGTTGGGAAAAGAACCTAAAAGTGCTGAGTAGCACCAGGGCGCTATTGAGGTGAATATAAAAATTTTATATTTTTAACCAGCCTGGCTGTATTTAAACATATTTGAATAGGACTGGAAAACACATCTAACATGATAACCACTTTATGAGTGAACATTGTAGAACACTGCTCTAGGTTATAGAGGGGTTCTTGAAAGCTAAGGCATATCAAGAATGACAGCTTTCCTGCTTTAGCATCATAATTTTATGTTATTTGCAATGCGGCTTTGGCTGTCTTAGGTGATAATGTTTTCAATTGAAACTTTTACAGTATAAATAATTTAGACACAGGATGAAGCCCATTTACCTTGGACACATCACTGCCATTATTGGCAAGTGTAATGATTGTTTCCCAAGTTCAGCTCAAGTAAATGGTTTAGTTTAGTTTTTATGTTTGGCTTTCCCTTGATTAGAAATCCAGAGCTGTGACAGAGAAGAAAACTGCTGGACCTCATGTCATTTGAACAGTAAATTGCTCCAGTATTTCGCCAAATTCCAAGTAATAATTAGGCAAAAGGATTATCTCAGAGGCAGCTCCTGGTATTTAGATTAGGTAAAACATCACTTCACCTTTCAATGCAAATTGGTCAATTTATAATATTGCACTAATAACCAAAGTAGAATATAAAATCATTCAATATACAATGCCATGGCCTAATAAAACAGTATGTTGACAACTGGTAGTATAAAGCCAGAAATGTATGATAGGGCTTCATTTCCTACAGTAGACATTACTGGGCAGATCATAACATTGCTCAAATGTTGTCACGAACCGCTTGCAGAGACAAAGAAACCTAAAGTTCTCTGTATTGTGGCAGCATAGAAACATAATACTGTGGGGATACAGGATCTATTTCACTTCAGTATATATGCCTATTTCTAGAATGCCATGTTGACTATTTTATTCTAAAATATCATCGTTGTTAAGGAAACACTCTGAGGGAACTTTTTATTTTTTGCCCTGTTTTAATGTCTATAAGGTAAATAGTAGAAATTTTAATTTTATTACATGCAGCTTTATTTCTGAGCTATTAGCACCATCCTGTTCAACCATGTGACCCAGACCGGGAAGTCAGTCTCTCTGTGCATTTCTATGAGACATTCAATATGAGTATTGTAGAACTGCGTAGACAGTCTAAGTAGTTTAAGAGGGTCTTAGTGCACACTTTGATCAAATAGTCAGAGCACATCTACCAGTGGCAGGATTACCTTATTTCAAAAGAGATTAATTTGTATATGTATCATACTTTTCATGCCAAGTAAGTTCTACCTATATTTGTTTTTTTTAAAACCTGAAATGGAGGTTCAGAGTGCACAACCAAAAATAAAGAAATTATCAGCATCTTCAGGTACATGCTGCAATATAAGTTATTGAAATACCAATGCAAACAAATAACACAGCACTCTGAAAATGTTAAGATACAGACAAAAAAAAGCTAAACAAATAGTCAAATAGAAGTCTATGCTACACAGATTGCTTCTATTGATGACTAAATGAGGCTTGCAGAATTTTCGGCACAACTGCATTCCAGCTATACTCTTCTCTGATTAAAAACAGCAAGAAATGGATGGATGAAGCACAGGACCAAAACAGAGGCAGCCACTCCACCATGTATACAATTCAAAAAGGCAAAAATGATTAGGACCCCCAAACAATATGAAATAAACTGTGCAGGTGCATGTTGTCATGGCTTCAAAGCAATCAGTACTAATGCAAACACACATGCAGCACTCTGCACATGATACAAACTCTGAATATATTAATAATTTTTGAATTGCACTAATGCTATATCTGGTACATATGAAAATATGAGGTTCTTTGGTTTTGATAAAATTGTGAGAATCTGTGAATTAGCATGGTGACCTCATATCAGATACGATTCTATGCTTCATAGATTCACCACTCTTCATGCCTAAACCAGAGCATCTTGATAGATATTCCCATCTAAACTGTGTTCACCTTCTGACTGGAGGATGGGCTCTCAATTTGATCAAAATATGTGCTGAAAAGCTCAGGGTTTTAGATACACAAGTTATAGCAGTAATGCATTCTAAAAAAAATTCATATATTCAATGTTTGTCTGTATCTTGGCACATGCAGAGTGCTGCTATGTTTTTTATATGTGTTCATATTGAAGACACTCTGTAATTTGGAGAGACAAAATGTGCATCACGTAGTCAAACAGTAGTGTTGAGCGATTATTATCGACACAGTTGAAATCGGCACAGTTTTTATGTTGATCGGATTTTTTCGGTCATGCGATAATTTAGGTGAAATCTGGCATTAAACTATTAATTTGCGCCATTTTCAGCGCTCCTGTCATTTTGGCGGCCAGCAAATCAGCTTAGAGAATAGTCAGGGGGGGGCTGTTTGCGACTCATGACTGGGGTGTTATGGTTGCGATTGGGTGGAAAAAACAATGACCCGTTTTACATAGAACGCCTTCCTGTTTTTGACATGTCTCTAGCCCTGTAAAAACACAAAGGGGGGGGGGGGTGGGGGGGCCGGCGAACACAGAAAGCCTTTTAAAGGGGTAGTGGATATTTTGAGCCCAGACTTGTTTTGACTTGCTTTTCAATGGCTTTTTTTTTAACGTTTTTGTTGAAATATTCTTTTATGTTGGG